>SZWC01021752.1:17450-45198 GCA_023375785.1 Penium margaritaceum | reverse complement strand
CACACACACACACACACACACACACACACACACACACACACACACACACACACACACACACACACACACACACACACACACACACACACACACACACATACACACACACAAACACACACATACACACCCAGCTATCCTGCCTTGATTTTAATTGTAGACTCCCCACATGCACTTTCCACCACACACACCTCCTCCCCCTCTTTGTATCCACAACCAACGAACCTCATGGACATAGCTCAAACCATTGTACACTGATTCAAGTTTGTGTATAAACTCTAATCATCGAGCAATATACCTCCACAGAGAATCCCCACATGCACAATTCTACCACATACCTCCTCCTCTAGCATGTGTACTGCCTGGCTTGTGTAAAGCCCAGATGGACATTCCTTGCATGGAATGAAAACCATAATGGGCTCTCTGTGACATTTAGCAGTTTCTGTGAACATTTCATGTTCACTAGTTTTTTTTCACTTCCCAAGACACTTGTTGATACACAGTTTCATGGGTCAGGCAATTGGTCATATATGCATTACCTACCCACCACCAACTAACTATGAACTACATTACTCAATTTAATTGAAATCAGTGCAAAAGTCTACATACACCCACTCCAACTATCCATACACACAGCACATGTAATTTCTAACGCGTATGCCCTCCACAGGGGTGCCTTTTCCTTGGCTTTCTGAGGGATGGAGGTATGATAGAAACTTTATGTGAGAAGTAAATGTGATAAATAAAAACATATCATTAAAAAACAATGTACATAGTTTTGCATTGTTTTAAAAGTAGATGATGGATGGTGAAAGGGGCCGGGGTCCAAGCACTGAGGTAGAATGCACATGACATGATCACGAGAAATTTGAGCTCAGAAAAATGAAACCACCGCATTGCCTTTTTCTCTAAAGTAAATCTTCTGCAAGGAAGAAAGATTATTATCAGATAAAATCATTCAAACAGATGCAGAACAGTGAACATTTCCCATTTACTCCCAAATCATGGTGCCATACACTACTGTCCTTCCAACGGAGTTGCACAATTCATCCCATGCCATCTCCCTCCTCCCTATTCCATGACCGACTAACCTCACACACAGCATTGAGACCAATGTTCTGGAGGTTTTTCTGCTACAATATGAGCACCGTGAATGGTTGATGCTGTAATCAAGCCTCTTGAAATCTGGTTACAATTTTTTTGCAGATGTGTGAGATCTCTGGAACTCAGACAGCAACGAAAAGTCAAGCACTGAAGTCAATCCTCATGTACACAGCCCTGAGTCTCTCTATAGAGGTAGCTGGATCTCAAGTGAATGAGCCAGAAAAATGGCTGGAACTTAAATTGCCTCAAAACATTAAGAAATTACAGAAGTATTGAGCTCTAAATAGCGCTACCTGAAAACTCCCATAGAATAACCCATTTATCTGCGAAGTATTTTCTATCTGGTCTCTTGCTACTTCTGTTCTCTGCCTTCATTTATATTCCCCACATTGAGAACTGACTGCAATGATTCGGAGAGCTCTTCCCAGCGAGCTCTCTTGGATGAGTCAAATGGACTACAAATTTGCAGTCTCTGATATCTGAATACTTGCCTCCTTCTGACATGCCAAGCTGCCACATCAGAAAATCACTCAATGGTTCTGTTATAGCAATGCAAAATTAGTTGTGATGCTTCCTTGCTATGCTTCAGTGGCATTGCTTCCATTCATTCCGCCTGCACTTCTCGATTTCACTTTGAGCCATTGCGTATACTTGCGCAAAAAAATTATGAAATATTTCCAATTGATCCGCAAGGACAATGTCAGAACACAGGTGCCACGGGCAGGAGAGACATGGGACAACCCTCTTTCCTGACCGAGAGCATAGGCGCAGAGGAGGACAGGATAGGGTAGTTAGGCGGAGGGTCAGGAGAGAGAGTAGAGACCTCTTCACTGGCCCTCCTGCCTGTGGCTCTGTCACATACACATTTGGATGCAAAATTTGCCATGCTTTCACATTCCCCCCCCACTTTCTCCAGAATATTGGGCAAGTTAAAAGGAGAGAATATTGCAGATGTACAAAAAATTGTGAAAAAAAAAACTCCACCAAATGCATACCCTATTGCCTGGTCCTTGCCTTTTTTTTTCTTAGGGTTGAATCTTGCCAACATTGATGCTTCATAAAATCCATGAAGACAATTAGACATCTATTTGTGTTACCAAATTCAAGGTGTGACCAACACGTTTCCACTTCTACAGGCACACCAGCTTCTCTCTTTTTTTGTGTTGTAAATTTCATGTGAAATATCATTCAGTGCAGGTCGGGTGCTTGATTTCTGTTACAACGTTTTTGTCCACTCTCAAAAGCAAGTACACAGTCAAATGGATACAAATGAAAGTGACATGATGGCAAGTGGGAAATTCAAAAGAAAAGGGAATGCTGCATGAAATTCCGTACACGTCAAGATCCTCCGCCTCCACATCATCAGTATGAAACAGAATTTGGCTCGCATATGGTGTTACTGCTTGCTGGAATACATGGTCAAAAACACGAGTGAAGTTGGACTAAGTCCATGCATTTTTTACCAGTGCTTCAGCATCACGCAAGTACACCCATTCCTCATCAAACCATGCACAGGCAACTTCCTTCATGACCTTCTTGCCAAGGTCACTTTTTTCCCCAACCCATGTCTGACGCCGCCGCTGCCTTATAGTGCATAGGTGTGACCTGCTGGAATGAGTGGCACACTTGTATGGTCCACGTTGAGCACCATAAATTCCATTGTGATCACCAAAGGAATCTCAGAAATTTTTCCTTCCAGTCCACTGGAACCTTCTGCGCTGCCATTGTGTCACCTCGCCATACCCACCCAAGCTCGCATGTGATGAATGAACGCACCCACATACGCCCATATCCTTTGAGACCCATACGTGCAAGTTCTTCCGGTGCATGCTGCGTAATGATTTTGAAGACATGCTGCTGGCTTGTCTTGATTTTCAGTGTAATGACACTGAAAAGCATGGTCCTCCTTGAGGGTCTCTTGATCACGGCCATGATTGACAGCCAACCAAATCTTCCCCTCGCACCTATTGGAAATACTGTTCCAGCATGGTCTGACCATTTCCTAAATTCCACGGCTTGTTTGAGCAGCAACGTTAGACCAAGCGTGCGCTTTTTGGTTGCCACACGCAAATTGAGCATTAATCTGACAACATTTAGCAGCACCAAAAGTTCAAAGAGCTGGGGATAAATTTTGGTTGGTTTACCACAGAAACAAAGTTATATTTCAAGTCACAAGATTTCCAACGTACCAAACCTTGCATGATTTGGACCACCTTAGTTCCTGTTACACAACTCACAGTGCATCATTGTTTCATTGTTGCAGTCACAGCAACAGCATGAGTGACAGGCGTCCGAAGCAACCTGGACCCCAATGAAGCACCAAGCCCTCATTCTGAAGCACACATGGCTTGAAATGAACCAAGGGATATTGCTGCTAGCATCCCCCAAGGGGTGCCTCGGCCATGCTGTGCATGGTGGGAGTCAAACTCATCACTGCCGGATCATTTTTCCGGCCAGTGCACAAGGCTGCCGTCTAAACCCGGACAGCCAGTACCACCTCCCAACTTTAATGGACCAGAACTTCCTAGCTTGTAAACCGATTTCTGTGATTAATATTGCAACTATTCCATAATTTCATCTAGTTTTATTAACATTAATCCATGCATGAAAGCGTGCACTCTGCAAGGATTTGGAGTCATACACCTGAAATGGCGACTCCAAAACATGTCACGGAGCAATATGTAGCAATCTCCCCTTTGCACCTGCCATGCTGGATGCCTCCCTGCTGAGTCCTGTTCATCTTCCATAGAGCCCTTCAGCCCATCAAAGTCCTGAAGCCCAATACTTGCCACACTAATGAGATGCCGGTTTTTGGGTTGAACTTTGGTCACGCAATTCACAAGCATGTGTATCGTACTATAATGTTGTAGCTCAAGCTGTCCCTTTTGGACCATGTTGCACGTATAGTGGTAGTGCACGTCAATGTGCTTTTTCCTCTTGTTCTGCGTCGGATTTTTGGTCAGCAAGATGGAGCTGGTTTTTCCCTCTTACACCACCATAGGCTCCTGCTGCAACACACCAAGCTCCCCACATACCCTGAGAAGCCATACCGCCTCTTTGACCGCTTCGGCCAGTGCAATGTACTCCGCTTCCACTGTGGAGGTGGTGATGCAGTCCTGATTTCTGCTGCACCACAAGACTACTGCACATGTGAGGAAGAAAACTAGCCAGACGTGGCCTTCGGCCCGTCTATGTCGCTGGCGTAGTCTGTTTCCGTGTAGAAAACAAGATGCAGGGGGTCGGTCCTCCCCTTGCCATCGAACCTCAGGCACGCACGCCACGTCACGTGGAGGTAACGGAGGATGCGCTTGAACTCCTTCCAGTGTAGTGGCCTGGGATTGGCCACGTACCTGCTCACTTGGTCCACTATGTAGGCTAGGTCGGGTCAAGTCACCGCTATGGCATACATGAGGCTGCCCACCGCACACTTATACAACACACCCGCCATGTCCCCTCCTACGCTCGTTTTGTTTGCGGCAACATTGCCGTACTCAGGCCACAAATTGTGGAGACTTTACTGCCAATAGGCTTGCAATCCTACATGCCGTACCGCATCAGCACTTCGGCCATGTACTTGGTCTGCCCTAGCTCAAGCGTGCACACCCTCCAGCTTTGTGTGATGCTCATCCCGAGGTAGTACTCCCGCTCCCCCATGTTGGATATCTAGAACCTGCCTCTCAGATGCTCCTTCAGCTCCTTTAGAACCTCGAAGTCAGAGGAATACAATAGCAGGCTGTCCACATAGATTGCAACAATTGGATGGAGCTGTTTGTTACGCCTCACATACCCTGTGATCAGATTCACACCGCTTGAAACCAAGCTGCACTATGTAGCCATCCATCTGCTGGTACCAGCACCAGGGAAATTGTTTTATCCCATACAACAAATTGTGCAGCCTACACACCTTGCTCTTTGGCACATCCACCCCCTCTGTAACTTCCATGAAGATTTGATTTTTAAGGATGCCGTTGAGGATGTCTGTTTTGAAATCCATTTGGTGCAGCTTCAATCCCTCGGCAGCCTCCACCGTAAGGATTTCCCAGATGCTTGTGAACTTTGCAACGGGGACGAATGCCTTGTTTTTGTGCTTGTTCTTGCGCTGTGAAAATCCCTTTTCCACAAGCCACGCCTTGTACTTCTCCACTCTACACTCCTTGGTGTACTCCATTCTAAAAACCCACGTGGAGCCCATGACCTTGGCGTCTTGCAGCCGGTGCACGAGTTCCCTAGTGTCGTTCTCAGTGATAGAGGTCAGCTGCAACTTGATAGCTGCGTCCCACTGCTCAGCTTTGAGAAGTGCAAGAACCTCTTGTACAGTTGTCAGCTGTGGCTTCCATGATGCACCACACCATGCCAATTCAGCCCGTTGTTTCGACATACCGTTTTCCCGCATTTTGCTGCCTCCGGCTGTGTCGCGGTCATTTTGGTGACACCGGCTGCTCATCTCGCTACCACTGCACAACAGTAGTTCTTGTCCTTGGCCTCCTCTGCTTTGGCTTTTGCGTCCTGCACCCTAGTGGCACCTGAATTTGCACTGTTGCCGTCCTGCGCCCTAGCACTATCACACTCTGAAGACGTTTCATTTACGTTGGTGCCCGCCGGCTCCTCCTCATTCGTGAGGAACTGGAACCGCTCCCCCAGCCTGGGGGATTCCACCACACCGATGTTGTTACCACTGCTGTTGTTGCTGTGCTTCTAGACTTGCGCCCGCTCCATACCTCTTGTGGCGTCTTCCAAGTGCTCCTTCAGCACCATCGTTTGGGTTACTTTGATGGTTTAGCATGCCGTATGCACTGCTTCCACCTTGAAGTTCCACGGCCATCTCATGTCCAGGAGCATCATCCGTACAGTAGCCTCTGATTTGCCCGTTCTTTACGGCCAGTAGATTGTGTTGAGTAGGGCGTTGTGTGCTCTGAAAGAGTACCCTGCTGCTTCAGCCTCCCACTGCAGGCCATGTACTATCTGCCGTTGTCGCTGTGTAGCACTCTGATCTTGGGACCAGTCTGCCTCTCAACTGCGGGAATATACTCTTTCAGCCAGCTCGGCACCTCGCATTTTTACTGCATGAAGTACATGTGGAGTCATCAATGAAGGTGATGAAGTACTGCGCGCTGCCCTTTGAAGTCGTTTTAAACGGTTGCACACATCACTGTGCATAGTCTCCATCAGGTCATGGACGTGACGTACATTCCTTTTGAAAGGCTTGTGCCTCGCCTTGTCCAAAATGCAAGGCTTGTAGATTTGTTGCGCTGCTACATCTGCTGTCGCATCTGTTGCACCTCTGATGTTGATGCCGCAGACCATGCCGTGCTTCTCCATATCTTTTAGGACTGCAGATGTCAAATGGCCCAGAGGGTGGATCATTATGAGGAGGTCCACCATAAACAGGAGCCTGCCCCCAAGGGCAAGGAGGAAGCTCATGGGTAGCAGTAATGCTACAGGCATTGGTGGTAGTAATGGTTGCATGGATAGAAGGGGCAGTTAAGGACAACAAATTGGGCAAGGAGGCCTTGTTACAGGCTGAGTGAGCCCAGTGGGTATGCATGGCCGAGAATATGTGAGCATCATCAGCTACAACTGGGTATGGCAGGGTAGTATTTCCAGCAGCGCCACGTGTCTTGCAAGTCACCAAACCAGGAACCTAAGAGGATGGGGAAGCAGAATGGCCCTTGCATTTATCCATTTTCCCCTTGTTTCCCCAGCCTCAGCCCTGGTCCCGACCAGCCCAAAAGCCCTTGGTTAAGGTGGAGTCGTATGAGGTGTATGATACAACGACGGTGGTGGCACCAAGGGTGGCACAATGAATCTGCTTAGGCTAAACAGCACGACAACAGTCTGTGAGACGTTGTGTAGTGAGATCCCACAGCCCACCAATACCTGGCGGAACCATTTCAGGCATGTGGAGGGAAGCAAGACATTCAGGCTCAACATTCACCACCTCACAAAACATGTTGGTACGCTCAGGGATGAGGCTGATATTAGTAGAGAGGATGACATGAAGTTGACCAGGTGTTTTTGGACCTAGGTTGGTACGGCGAGCGGAACATGGATGGTTCATAGAGATGAGGTACGGAGAAGAAGATAATTTGAGGAATTTAAACAGTCAGATTATTTGTATTTAGCATAAAGTTAACTTTGATGACAAGTGTCAAACACGTCGAGTGCATACATACAATAGTGAGAGATGCAATGAGACATATTTTAGGTCTTGCGTGCTTAAGTCAAGCAATGCGTGCGACACCGTGTCGTGAGTGGTCGCTTTGAGAAACTGCGTCAAGAACCTGGGATTTTTCAGAGTATCAAGGCTAGCACAGTCGAGAAGTCAACAATAAAGAATCAATTGCAATTCGTGACACTTCAGTTGGCCCTGTTGGAAAGTGGTCGAATGTGTAAGAACCTTTGGGATCGGAACACCGAAGGTCAGGGAAGGTGGCCAAAATGCCCTCGGCCAAATGGCGTAAAAATCCTGAGGTCGACATGCGGTGGGCCACGAATGTAAGGAAAGAAATGCCCACTCACGAGGTTTAGGAATCCTGTACATCTGGGATGTAACACCCCCCCCTCCTCCTTTATTCACAACATCCCCTCGCGTTATAATACGTAGACTGGTGATGCATGTAGTAGCCTTTGATTGGAGTTTTGAGGTTGTTATTGGGCTCCCCGCTGTTGTGCGCAGTGTTGTAGCCATTCCTTTTGACCAGATGTTCAGTCAATTTTCCACGGGATCTATGTACAAGGATTTTTTCAATCACATACTCCGTATCTCCGTCCACTTGGGTTGGGAGCGGAGCGACGTCTTGGCCCACAAATATTTTGCTGGTGTCCAAGCTGTGCTGCAGCTTGCTGACGTGAAAACTGGGTGGATCTGGATGTTGTCTGGTCAGCCAAGTCAAGCAACAACTGGATTTTGTATTCAATCGATCTCAAATGGGCCGAATAATCAGGGTCTGAGCTTTTCCAAGTCGTATTCATGGAGTTGGTCTTGTACATGGAGTTTGATGTTTTCTTAGTTAAGTAGGATTATGACCGTGCTGAAGTCAAAACACGACTCCGTTGGAACATGGAGTGGTTGGAGCAGTCCTGGTGGCCTCATGGAAAGGGATTTTTGTTGCTGAGGTGTCACACAATTTTTATAATGGTGCTACATTGGTCTGCATTCTGTCCCATTATTAGTATTTTGCTAGCTTCTTGAGTGTTTTTTCCTCGCCAAAATGTCCATGTGGAACGGTCTCATGGCATTCCTCCAATAGCATTAATTGTTGCTCCTTGTCCAGAGGTATAATGACCTGGCGAGTGAATCTTCATCGCTATTAGGAGTCGTTGAACCAGAACTTGATTTCAATGTAGCCACTTCACTCCTCGTTTCCCTCCGTGAATAACCTCACAAGGCATGGATCTTGTTCGATGAGCAACATGTTAATCTTGGCCGTCAAGTCTGGTTGCCAAACCAGAGCATCTGCTGGTTTCTTTTCCAGGACGGGGCTCGAAGTCGTAGTCAAAGTTGGACGCAAGGAGCTCCATCCGTCGAGTATGTCAACGGCTGTAACTTGGCTGAGTCTTTAGATTATTTAGCGCAAGGTAGTCGATGTCAACAATCTATTGTAAGTATTTCATGTTACATTTCCATGTCTTGAACGTGTGCACGACTGCGAGTATTTCTTTCTTGTGCATCACAGAGCTAAGTTCTGGCCCGCTTAGTTTCCGTGCCATGTAGACAATTGGTTTTTCTCCACTGTTGTTTTCTTGGAGGAGAACAGTTCCGATTGCTCGATCAGACGAGTCAGTGGAAATGACATAGTCCACCGTTAGATCCACCAATCTTAGGACTAGCACCAAGGTCTGAGCGTTTCTTAATGAGTGAAAGGTTTCTTGTTCACTGTCTCCCCAACTCCACTCGGTAGTTTTATGAGTGAGATCAGAGAGAGCTGCTAACACCTGGGCTTAGTCCTTTACAAATTGATGGTAGTAGTTACAGAATCCCAAAAACTCATGTATTTCCTGAAGATTTGCCAGCGTCAACCAATCAGCGACCAACTCCACATTCTTTGAATCAATCGTGATCCGTCCGCCACCGCTGATGTGGCCAGAAAACTCAATCAGACAGAAACCAAAGCCGCAATGTGGAAGTTTTCCATCGAACTTCTCTCTTTTTGTAATGTCGCAAACTTTTCTGAGATGTCCATTATGCTCTTCAAGGGTGCGGTTGTACACAAGGATGTCGTTACAATACACAACAAGGAAGTCATCAAGGTACGGACAAAACATGTTTTTCATTATTGCCATAAAAGTTTTAGGGGTATTTGTGAGTCCATTGGCATATTCATGAACTCAAAGTACCCGTATCTAGTGTGGAACACCGTCTTCTCCATGTCCTTACCAGATACGTGGATCTGATGATAGCTGCTACAGAGGTCATTTTTACCCTGCAAAGTTGGTCAAAATGTTCACTTGCTCACGGAAGTGGGTAGCGGTTCTTCATGGTGATGTCATTCGACGCTTGGTCACCTGTTTCATTGATCATAAAGAAATTGCAAGTGTTTTATAGCATGACGTTGATGGCCTGATGAACCCCTGACTGAGAATCTCGTCGAGCTGCTTTTTTTATTCTATCAGCTTGTGGTCGCTCATCCGGTAGGTCCCCTTGACTGGCGGTCTGCTGCCCAGATTCAGGTCTATCTCGTGATCAACGTTGTGTTGCGGAGGGAAATCTTGAGGTAGTTTATGGGAAAAAATCCCTTCCAACTCCTCAAAGAGGGGTGCAAATTACTCTGGAATAACTGTGAACCGGTCACGTGTCAAGGCCGCTGTCCTGCCATCTGCTTCCATGATTTCTTCCACCCTTTCTTCTCTGGTTTCCACCTGGACAAGCCACATTTGTGTGCCTCATTGTAGATATCCTTTGGTCACGTCCAACGATATTGGTTAAAATTTTGCGATTGTTGCAAATTCCTCTATTGATTCTACCTTTGTTTCTTCCCATAATCACTCATTGGGCAAGTTCTTCAGAACGTTATGTCAAACTGTTCTTTGGTTTGCAGCCAGAGAGGTTGAAGAATTTGATGGATCTGTAGTCTTCCATCAACGGCTTTTCCTTCAAACACCCCCAGTTTGATTTACAAACCTAGCTTCTGAAATATCTTGTTTCTTCCAAAACTGTAAGAAGCTTCTCCATCCAGGAGTGTCGGTACCATTCTATGATTTTTACGAACCCTCGGTTGTACTCATAGTAGTATCGACAGCTGAGCATCCTTGTACCCCTCATATTCTGCGATCTCAGGAACTCTCGGATGCAACAATGTGAGCCACTCAGATGGAAAATCAGTTGACAGAGATGTTTCTGAATGGGCATGATTTTTTCCATCTACTCCTTTCCTTTGCCATTTCCTAACTCCTGATTTTCCTCTACGACTCTTGCTCCTTTTAGCCTGTTTCTGTCATTTGCGACACTCGTGCTAGATGTGCCCTGGCTTCCCTTGAGTCCAGCACAGTCATTGATTACATTCATTTACGCCGTTGATCTCCATCAAAGACGAGGATTCTGTCGGCAACGAATTCCCTCTGCCACGACTTGGATTGTGGCCTTGGGGTTCATATTTGTTGGGTTCCTGCATTAGAGCATTGTATTTGGTGATGTGGATGTGATTGGCTACTGCGATCTTTCACGGAAGGTCACCTTAAATGGAAAATATGACGATTGCTCATCTGATATCGCGCCTGTGGCTGCTGTTGTAGTAGAAACAGAGTTTATCTAGGTTGAGGTCACTGCCAATGAGAATTTTACTAATACATTGATTGTAATACACCACGCTAGAATGCTGAAACAGGCGTTGAAGCTGGTACCGTACATCAGAAAGTTTGTTCATTTTCAAAAGCGTGTGAGTATAGCACGCGTAAAGTCCATCCGGTGGAGTCAGTGAGCCATGCCATGTCGGATCAATCTGCTAAAGAACTAGAATGCATGCAGATGACGATGTTGGAGTGGTCGTATGAACCGTTGATCAAGCTGTCAACCAGCTTGAGGCAGACGGACAAGAAAACAGGGCCGACACAATGGCACCTGCAGTCCACTCCTAGCACTTCAGCTAGGAGAATATATCACCCTCAGGATCATAGTTCCACACTGAGCAGTTCCTAGGCAATCACTTGCTAGCAACTGTGTCCACTTAACACTTGGTCACTTTTGCGCGAGGTGCTAGTCAGAGACTAACTCCAGGGGCTTAGACCAACGAGTGTCTTCTTTATACTATTCCTCAGTAAGACAACTATGTTAAGAGTAACTAAGGCCAGACTGTGTAATGAGAATGAGGAATGATCCTGGTACATATAGTCCTAGACCTGGCATCTAAGATGTGTGGGCAGTGGCAGTTTTGGGGGTGGCCTCACTCCACACCACCTCACCAGTTTTCCAATTGGTGTATCCACTGACCACCAAGTGGCACATCCTCCTCATGCATGGAGAAATTTCTAGGAAACTTCCCCTATGCAGGAAGGTCAAAAACTTTCCCACTCACATCAAGACTTGATCACAGGACCTGTTGTTTCTAAGTCCAACGTGATGTCCATTGTGGTACACTTCTGGTATTTCGCGTGGACTTGTACCACGAACAGGGGACTTACTCCAAGGGAGCAGTGCATGCCCAACCTGTCCACTAAGCTATAGCAGTGGCCATGGGACATAAAAGGACAAAAATCTCTCCCTTGCACCTCTGGCCACCTGCCGTGGTAATTTTCTTCCACATGAGCCCGTAGCTCTGTGTTGTGTTTGTGCACCTTAGCTGTCTTGGTCTTTAGTCCTCATCTCCTGCATCCACCGTTCGGATTCCTTGAGCACCTGTAACATGCAATTCACTGTCCAGTGGCTTTGTCAGGAATTCCGCAAGCATTTTCTGGGTTTGGACATGTTGTAGGTGCACAATTCTCTCTGTGACAAGGTCGCGTCAGTAGTGGTACCGAATGTCAATGTGCTTTGTGCGCCGGGAGATCACGTCGTCTTTTGCCATAGCGATGGCGCCCTCATTGTCGATGCAGATCATCGTTGCTTCCTCTTGTGGTGCCTTGATCTCACCTAGCAGACTGCATAGCCACTATGTTTCTTTACAGAATTTTGAGAGTGCGATGTACTCCGCCTCCGCGGTAGACAGCAAGACACAGTCTTGCTTCCTGCTCGCCCAGGAGACAGCACCACCATTGAGAAGGCAAACGAAGCCTGAGGTAGAAGTCCTTTCATCAATCTGCGGTCCCCAGGGTTGGCCACAAACCTGCTCACCTGACCCACTGTGTAAGCGATG
Source organism: Penium margaritaceum (assembly GCA_023375785.1). Taxonomy (NCBI): domain Eukaryota; kingdom Viridiplantae; phylum Streptophyta; class Zygnematophyceae; order Desmidiales; family Peniaceae; genus Penium; species Penium margaritaceum. The sequence continues at coordinate 32,809 of SZWC01021752.1, read as the reverse complement.
TCAGGTCGTGTCCTCACCATCGCATACATGATGCTCCCGACGGTGGACTGGTACGGGATGTTTTGCATCTCCTGTCACTCTACCTTGTTGCTTGGTGACATGGAGGAGGAGAGCTTGCAGTTGGAGGCCATGGGGTGCTGATGGGTTTGCATTCCTCCATGTTGTAGTGCTTCAAGATGTCCATGATGTACTTGGTCTGGTTGAGCTCAATGGTGCCTGCTTTGCGATTGCGGTGGACGGCAATCCCGAGGTGGTATTTGAGAGGAACCATGTCCTTCATCTTGAACCTGTTGCTCAGCCGCTTCTTGAGGTCCACAAGGGCATCCACCGAGGAATAACACAGGATCAGAGCATCAACATACGATGCCACAAGGAGCAAGTTGTGCTCATCCTCCCGCACATAGACGATGGAGTCATTATTGCAGTGCGCGAAGGAGAGCTCAGCCGTGAAGCTTTCAATCTCCTTGTACCAGATCCGTGGGCCCTGTTTCAGCCCGTACAACGCCTTCACCAGCTTGTACACCTTACCCTCGGGTTCTTTCACACCTTCCCGTACCTCCATCAGCACCTCCTTGTCTAGATTCCCGTAAAGGAAAGCTGTCTTGACATCCATCTGGTGGATCTCAATGTCTTTGGCAGTAGCGACGGCCAGAAGGGACGTTATGGAGGCAAAAGTGATGAATGGAGCAAAGGTCTCATCATACTCAGACCCTGTGCACTGTGAGAATCCCTTTTCCCCGACCCTCGCCTTGTCCTTGTCAATGCTATCGTCCTGCTTTTGCTTCAGCCTAAGCACCCACTTTATGCCCACCACATGAGTGTTTGCAGGTCTGTCCACCAATACCCATGTGCAATTTTCTTCGATGGACGCGAGCTTGCTGTCCAGTGCCTCCTTCCATTTGGCCGCGTCGGGCCTTGCCAGCGCCTCTGCCATAGGGAGCAGCTCTCCCTGAGCCAGACAAGACCAGCTCAGTCCGGTCCAGCTTCCAGTGTCAGTGTTGTAATGTAGCATTTTTTTTCTCTTCCGTGTGCTGCGATGATGCATTGCTGGTGCCTCATCTCTACTCCATTGTTGCTCCTGTAGTGTTGGCTGCCCTGAAGTTAAATCTTCCTCAGGTGAAGAGTGACCTTCGAGCTGGTCTCAGAGGCCTCGGACGTCTCCGACTCCATGTCGGAGCCCGTCGCTGCGTCAGCCTGTGCAGCCGCTCTCCCTGTCGCACCACTCTTCTCCATGGCTTGCCGCACTGGCAACACCTGCCAGTTTTCGGGAGCTTGATCTCCCGAATCCAGCACTCTCCCTGTTTTGGAACTTGCATGGGATCAAGTAACTCTTCCTTGCCTAGTTTCCTCTCATCAAAGGTCACGTCCAGGCTGGTGACGAGCCTTCTTGCTGCCAGGTTCTACAGGCGGCAGGTCTTGTGGGCCGTCTCATGGCCCACCATCACGCACTCTCGCGATCTTGCATCCAGCTTGCCGCCACCCTCTCCCATCTGGACCTTTGCCCATGCGGTGCAGCAAAAGAATTTTAGGTGTGAGACATCCAGCCTCTTCCCTGACCACTCCTCTTGTGGCATCATCTGTTACTTGCCCTTTTTCTTGCTGGGCGTGCCCAGAGCAGCTGCAGGAGTCAGGTTGACAAGGTAGCATGCCGTTCTTGCTGCTTCTGCCCAGAAACACGGTGGGAGTTTTGCATCAAAGAGCATGTTGCGCACCATACCGAGGATGGTCTGATTCATCCGCTCAGCCACACCATTGCTTTGCAGCGCGTAGGACATTGTGGCCTGGTGGCTGATCCCGTGTTGCCGCAACCAGTCCTTGCATGCTTTGTACTCTCCATTGTTGTTGCTTTGCAGTGCTTTGACCTTATTTCAGTCTCCCGCTCCACCATGTCGACAAACCCCTGCAAATTCTCTCTGACCTCTCCCTTGGTTTTCAGGAAGTAGATCCACACATTGCGGCTAGGATCATTGATGAAGGTCATGAAGTACTTGCTGCCACCATTTGATACTGTGCAAAAGGGTCCCGACACGTCGGTGTGAATCAGGTCCAGGGCTGCTTCTGCATGGAAACCGTTGCACTCAAAGCGCTTTCTCTTGGTCTTGCCCTGGAGGCAAGGTTCACACAGGCTGCCACACCCAGCCGCATCCTTCTTGCACCCCCCCATGCTGCGGACCAGCTGCTACTGCTGGATGACTTGGAGCGTGCTGTTTGCAACGTGCCCAAAGCATCTATGCCACAGCTCAGCGTCTTCGTCCTCTGCGGCCAAGGATACCTTTTGAGTTTTTGTTGGTGTGTTCTCTTGTGTTGGTGCTGAGACCACTGCCTCTGCCACACCTGCATGACCCTTAACTTCTGAGCTCTCTGTTGTGGTTGTCTACAGAACATAGAGCTCGTCAACTCTTGGGACCTGTACAACGTCTTTGTCGGCATAGAGGACCTTGATGTCCTCATTCTTTGCGATGACTACCTTCTACGTGAACACCACTGTCATGTCATTGTCCGTGATTTTTGACACGGACAGGAGGTTTGCTGCAAACGAGGGCATGTACACTACGTCACGCAGCCTCACATCCTTCTCCACACAGTTGAGACTGACGCTCACCAGCTTGTCTCCAACACCATTCGTGTTCAGAATAATGCCATTTGCGCATTTGAACCGCCGATCAGTAGGTCCGATGGAGATTAATCTAGCCTAATTATTGCTGGAGAGGTGATCAGTGCTAGAGTCAAGCCCAAAGGATCCTGGCCTGAGCAACGCCGCTCCTTTTTTTCGAAGGCATGCTTTGGGCCATCGTGTTGGTCGCTTCTTTGCCACCCTTTCTGTTGCCTTTGTTCCCACTGCTTCCACTGTCTTCCTTCTTTGGTGATCTGTACTCTCTTGCCCAGTTCCCAGGTTTGCCACAGTTGCGGCAGTTTCCCTGTCGCTTGGGAGCCTTGCCGCCATTGTTGCCTTTGTTGCCACCGCTTCCACTGCCAGCGTTCTGACCAGAGGCCGACCCTTTGCTCTCGCAGCCACCGTAGCGTGCAGCATAGACTGAGAATTTTGCCTCACTGCCACTGCCGCGCATGGTCTTGTTTCACACGTACTCGAACACTGCCGTGTACGTCAGGTCATCCTCCTTCCAACCGCCCATGACGGTTATCGTTGGGCTCTAGCTCTCCGGTAGCGCCATGAGGAGGATCATGGATTGCATGTTTTTTTCAAGGTCCCAGTTCATCTGGCAAGCCTCACCAATGAGTCCTTCAAACTCCTGTAGAAAACCGGGGATTGACTCTCCCTCATTCATCCGCATGCTGATGAGCTTTTGTAGGATGAACAACCTGTTTCTGAGGGAGGTTGACTGGCACACGCGCTTGAGCTTATCATAAGTGTCGGAAGCCAACGTATACCCAGCAATGATGAAAACATACTTCTTGGCTACCGCGTTGCTGAGGAATGACGTGAAAATATCATTTCGTTCCATCCATGCCTCATGCTCGACTGTGCCCCCTGCGGGAACCCGCTCTTCTCCCTTCAGAAGCTTGATGAAGCCGCGCACTTTCATTGCCAGTTCAAACTGCCATCTCTAGACTGGGAAGTCGTTCCCCTCGAAGATGGGGATTCCTCCCCAGGATACGAGACCTTGCAGAAGTATGGTACCACTCACGGTTGATCCTGTTGTCTGTCCTGTGGTAGCCACTGTTGAGTTTGAGGACTTCCCTGCAACAGCCTCCATTGCTCCTGATGGGTCAACCATTTTAGTTGCCCTTTTCTGTTTTCTGTGTCTCTGCTACGTTGAGGCCGATGTAGGCTGATGTTTGCTCATGTCTACTACCGGTTTCAAGGTGCATGTCCGTTGCTTACCCCTCCAGCCGATGTTTACCTGTAGAAAGAGAAGGCAATTAACACCAACACACCCAGGGTCATGCCTTCAAGGGTAGAGCTTTTCCTGGTTAGGAACCAAGGGTCTTTCCACCAAGAGCAGAGCTTGTCCTTGGTCCCTGTGTGTTGAGTGCAAACCCAGCCGTTGGAGCTGATGAAGCAGATGGAGCTGATGGAGCCGATGGAGCTGACGTGCACACCTGAAGAGAGCGTACCAAAGCGGAGCGAAGAGTGCCTTACAACTGGTCAGTGTGTGCCCATAACCCTTTGTCAACCGGCCTGAAGCAATCGGACTAGAAAACAGGGCTGACACAATGGCACCTGACGTCCACTCCTAGCATTTCAGCTAGGAAAAGATATCACCCTTAGGACATGGTTCCACACTCAGCAGTTTCTAGGCAATCACTTGCTAGCAACTGTGTCCACTTAACACTTGGTCATTTTTGCACGAGGTACTAGTCAGAGACTAGCTCCTGGGGCTTAGACCAACCAGTGTCTTCTTTATATAGTTCCTCAGTTAGACAGTTCTGTTAGGAGCATCTAATGCCAGATTGTGTAATTAGAATGAGGAATGATCCTGGTACAATGATCCTGGCACCTAAGATGTGTGGGTAGTGGCACTTTTGGGGGTGGCCACTCCACATCACCTCACCAGTTCGCCAATTGGCACATCCACTGACCGCCAAGTGGCACATCCTCCTCATACATGGAGAAATGTCTAGGAAACTTCCCCTGTGCAGGAAGATCAAAAACCTTCCTGCTCACATCAAGANGTACAATGATCCTGGCACCTAAGATGTGTGGGTAGTGGCACTTTTGGGGGTGGCCACTCCACACCACCTCACCAGTTCGCCAATTGGCACATCCACTGACCGCCAAGTGGCACATCCTCCTCATACATGGAGAAATGTCTAGGAAACTTCCCCTGTGCAGGAAGATCAAAAACCTTCCTGCTCACATCAAGACTTGATCATAGGACCTGATGTTTTTAAGTCCAACGTGCTGTACATTGTTCTACGCTTCTAGTGTCTTGCTTGGACTTACATCACAAACAAGGTTTGGGGGACTTACTCCAAGGGAGCAGTGCATGCCCAACCTGTCCGCTAAGCCATAGCAGTGGCCATCGGGCATAAAAGAACAACAAAAACTCCATTGGTCTCCTGCTGTCGTTTAAGTCGGACCGTGAACTCCAATTTGTGCCACACATAAGTGAGGCCGCAAGGCCAATTTTCTTCTTGTCATTATTGACCCTAGCAGTGGTGAACCACACCTCTGAACTTGTTGGCCACATCCACACTGTCACTCCCGTTGAGTTCGCGTAATCAAACAATTCAGGAACTGCCAGCCATTCAGAGCTTGCTTGAAATTTGAAGATTGCTCTCGGTAAGTATTACGTCCTGCGCGTGTATAAGCCAAAGCTCCTCCATCTCTAAATTGTGCTTTTGGAACACATGGGTCTTAAGGCTCTCAAGTCCCGATAACTTCTGGTATAGGTCTTCGTTAAAACCAGCCTCTCAGCTGGTGTCCTCCATCGTGCCAGGTGTCATTTTGACAGGTAACAACAGAGGCGAAGGGTTCGATGAGCCCAAGGGGTCCATCACCAGGTTGGCCATCGGGCTCATTGTTGCTACGGAATTTCCCATGAAAGTTTTTGCTGCCATCTGGTTCACCTGGAGAGCGTTGCCGACCGTGTGCCGCTGATTCTCCATTTCCGGAGCCTTCGCCGATTACTGTTGCTCGTCATCAAGTACTCTCCCTCCATTCACCATTGTCATCGCAAGGTCTGCAGACTTTTAAAGGGTGGACATGCACTGAAGTTTTTTTTTATTTTGCCGCCGGAGTTTTGTTTCATATTGCCGCCTAAGTTCTGTGTTAGGTTGCCACCTTTAAGTTAATGTTTCGGTTGTCCCTCCAAGGCCACTGCGCTCTGATACCAAGTATTATGCCAAGAAGAATGTGGATGGCTCAGAGGGATGAGGTGCGGAACAGAAGACAATTTTAAATCTTTTAACAATTGCATAGTTTGTATTTAGCAGTAAGTGTACTTTGATGACAAGTGTCAAACATGTCAACTGCATACATTGGGTCTTGGGCACTTGAGTCAAGCAACGCATGCGACACCGCGTTGTGATTGGTCACTTCAAGAAACTCCACCGAGAAGGCAGGGGGTTACGAGAAGATCGAGGCGTGGTTTTAAAGAATTCTAGAGCCGTCAAGAAGTCAACCAAGCAGTATCAAAACGTCGATACAGTTCATGAAACTTCTGTTCAACCTTCTGGAAGGTGGTCAAACGTGTCAAAAACTTCAAGAACAGAACACCAAAGGTTGGGTCAGGTGGCTGAAAAGAGGTATAGCTATTTTATTGATTTTATATACTGCAAAATGTGGGTACATAAGCTTTAGTGCATGCAGCTTCTAGGAAGATGAAATAAGACTTGGTAGATCAATGTTTGGTTCTATTCACAATGGTTGGTATCGGGAATGCGGAGGTAGGGGGTGGGGAGGAGGGGAAAGTTTGTAAGGCAACTATATGGGATGTTGTACTCTAATTCATATTCTTTTGTATAAACGTTATATATTAGTGTAGTGGGATGCACTACATGTCCCTTGATGGGAGGGTAGGAAGTAATGCAAGTGTATGATGTAGTGTACTCCAATTTGAAGTCAAGTGTATCAAATGTATACACTTATGTAGCATAAGTTCTACTCATTCCATGGTGTGTGTGCCAAGAGAAAGTAGTGAGTCTTTGGGTGGGAACAGGGGAGGAGAAGGAGGAAAATTTGTGTGAAGCGAGTATGGGATAATTTGTTACTTTTTGAATACTTGTGCATACATTGCATACATTAGTGCCGTGGGATACACCACATGTTCCTCAAATGGAGGAAATGTAGAAAATGAAAAGTGTATGAGGCAAGTGTATGAGGTAGTGTACTGCGGTTTGAAGGTAACCGTATAAAATCTATAGACTTGTATAGCATAATTTCTACATCTTCCTCAGCATGTGTTCCAAGTGACAGTAGAGAGTCTTTGAGTGAGAAGGGGGGAGGGGAAGGAGGAAAAAGTGTACGAGGCGGGTGTATGTGATAGTGTAGTACTGCTTGAACACTTTTGTATAGATGTTTTACATCTGTGTAGTGTATTAGAAAATTCTTCTTGAGTCAATCCATTAGTTTTCTTGATTGTGATACGGATTTTGTGCATAGTAGGTAGGCCCTGTTTTTACTTGAATTTGTACAGATTGGAAAGCAAATGTTTCAAAGGATTTACATAGGTTTTGATTTTCCTTTTGATTTATGGGTTTGGCTTTGTTAAGTGCCTTATCTCGGCTAACCTATTTTTGTTCTCCGTTACTGAAGGAACAAAGTTTTCTGTTGAGAACTTATGTTGCCTCAACAGCATTTTTTTTTTTACCATAAATTTCTCTTGAGACTGCAGATGTCCATGCATCTTTGGCTTGATCTTCCACTTTTCTTGAAATCACCCTCATTCAACATGTGCGTATTTTGGGTTGTGCCTGGCAACAAGAGATTCAGGTATTTGAAGGTGAATTACTCTGAGGCAGCCGATGAACAAGAGATTTTCTTTCCACGAGGATCTTTGGACACCAAACAGGAGGATTCAATTCCAACCATTGGAACAAAAGAACATCAGAACATAGGATTTTGTCTTTAACATCGATCCCAAAAACATTGAAAGCCGCTTCGACTCGCTTGCACGATTGTGACCACCAATCTCAACTATCGGACCATGAGAATGAGAGGGAAAACTCTGCATTCTCTCATCAAAGATATCGTTGCTGAACCATCATAATCTCGTGTTACCGGACACGAATTCAAAATTGATATTGCTTCTGCGCAATCTCCAGACCCCAAAATTAGGATTGATTTGATTGTATGTCTGTATGCGGGAAGTGTATACTCACACATGTGGTGTTCACCTCAGATGGTTCACTTATGTTCTGTGAGGAACCTTCCAGGAAATTTAAGTCATCAAAATCACTTGTGTACCTTTTTTTTCATGCGTCCATATACCTACTTATACACTCGCCCATACATTTGGCACATACAATTTCTTAACATCCGCGGAAGGAAGTGATGCCGGTCTCCCACCTCCCAACCCCTTCTAAGTGACAAGTGTATCGGTGAAATTGATAAAATTCCATTTCCAGAAAAATTGACAGCAATAGTGAGTTTCTACTGTCAACTCATATTAGCTTACTTGTTTGCGTGGCAGAAGCTTCATAGAACAGAGATTAGTCACTGCGAAGATACTTTCCACGTATGTTTTGTCTTCTTCTGGATTAAAATTGGGGGGTTACTTTTATAGTGCCAGGAAACAAATGGTTTCATTTGATGTGAAAATTGAAACTGCTTTCTCCTGACATTGAATGCATGTCTACTCTCATTGTACATCTTCTTTGTAGATTGATAACTACGACGTAGATGCAATACACCTGCTTTTGGATCAATCGATGTAACGGACGACGATCTAATGGAGTTGAATTTACCAGTATGATTGAGTTATCAACCCATTCAAAAATATACCTTGAACATAATAGGATGGAGGTGATAATCCGTCACATCCTTAACATAAGGTATTCTGTAGACATGTCTATGCTTTTATTCTTTGCATTTTTCATCTGTTGGATCAAACAATCAAATAACTGAAAGTCTCAAATATTGTGTTTCTTACTGAGACAAACTGCGAAAGCCTATTTCAAGCGCTAGACTAAAACTTTCTGTGGAAATGATGGACGGATGAATGACAAATTTTAACGAGACCTTCTCCTGTTGGAAGACAGCGCATCAGCAATTCTGAGCGCCATCATCCACGTGAATTGAATGCTTGTAGCTTTCACACGCTATGGGCAGCAATGGAATGCGCAACTCCAAAAATCCCAGCCAAATGATGATCTCCATGCTATTGCATGGCATTTGGTTTCTGCCATCGAAAAAACTGAAAGACTGTGAAAATACCATTTTTTTATTTTCCATTAAGTACAAAACATGTTCACAAAAGTAGTGACAAAAATGTGCTAAACATTCAAGTATTCAGATATAGGTCTTCATGTTGCAAACATGCTCTGAACTTGCATCCAAGGAGATTATCTTTCTTTTTGTACACAAGAAAGCTCTGAAATATGCATCAACGATTATGGGAACTTCTTCATAGCATGTTCAAAATTCCACTTGTGTAAATAGGATTTTGAAAAAATTCCAAGAAAATGTGATAAATCTACTTCCTCTTTTCCTAGAATCATCATTACCACATGTTATATGTTTTTTCACACATTTTTGAGTGAATGGATCAGGCGTTATTGGTTAAATATGGCCAAAATACCCTCGGCCAAATGGCGAAAACATTCCTGAGGTGGATGTGCGGTGGGCCATGGATGTAAGGACAGAAATGCCCGCGTGTGGAGTTTAGGGTCTCGTGTATGTCTGGGAGGTAACACAGTTTATTGTGAAATTTGAGGATTTGATCCCAATAGACATCAGCAGTGTCATCGGACTGCATTGTGAGCTGGTTTAATTTCACTGTAAGAACGCTTTTTTCAGTGTGACTGGTGGGCTTCTTTGAACTATTGATCAAGATGTAGGCACCAAAAGGGTCAGCAGCAGTGACATGCACAGAGTCAGCATTTTACATGTCAATCCTTTTCATATGAAAATCCGGACCACTGGTGATGAGCACCGGAAGCATTGGTGGACTCAGACAGGACTGGTACAAAGGGAGGAAAAGTTGAAAATTTAGGGGTGTGATAGTCCTCCCACAGCTGTACTCCCTGCGCCCAACAACTGAAACGACCCTCCAAAAAATAGAAGGTCAATTTGGAGGAGAAAAGAGGAAGGGGAATATCAAATTGATGCTGGCAAGGTGTAGGGCGAACAGCCATTGCCAAAGCAATGGCTGTTCCCCCTTCACCTTGCCAGCATGAATTTGATATTCCCCTTCCTCTTTTCTCCTCCAAATTGACCTTGCCATTGCTTTGGCAATGGCTGTTCCAAGACAGCTTGTATAGCAATGTTGTAAGTGTTAAAAAGTGCTCTTGCCATGGATGTCGTTTGCCGTTTTCCTGGTTCAGCCACTATAGAGTGGTTGGATGTCTCATCTGATTGCTGATTTGGACTCCTTGGATTCTGCCATGCAGTTTTGAGCTCTCATTTGCTCGATTTGGTTGAGAATTCAGGAAGTTAGCCCCATCCAAAGTTCGGGTGGTCGGCGGGTGGAATCTGGGTCTCCGTCATTGGTGACGGGATTATTCCACCGCGGTGGTCTGAGTTCGTCTCCAATGAGCTCCAAATGCACCAGGGGCATGAACGAAGTGGCCAGGGGGGCCTCCTTGACCAGGGTGAACTTCTCCTTGACTTCTGGGCGAGGAAAGGCGCTCCGACGGGTCATCGTCGAAGCGCCTCCCGTTGCCTAGCGTGCAAGGCATGGTGGGCGGCTCCACCAAGGGTTACTTCGACGGCCGTAGCAGGGGCTCTACTACTCCATTTTGGGCGTGCTTGGATGCGTTGGAAAGCTTAGATCACAGGCTATAAGCATCTGATGTAATCTCACCAAAATAACTAACCATTAATGATTCCCAGCCTTTCTCAGTTTCCGCAATCTGCATTCTGCCAGAATTCTGCTCCCTTGGTGTTGTGGCGACCCAAAGCACACACCTCCCTTGGAAGTCTCTTTGTACTAAGTAGCCGTGGACACTTAGGTGCTTCAGGGTACGCCGGGAAAGCATTCCTGACAAAGGGTTATGGGCCCACGGCCTTGACCTGCCTACCAAGACGTTCACGGCTTCTGCAACGCACTGGAGTGTCGCTCTGGGCGACGTCGCCGTCGCACTCTGAGACTGTCCATCGCAGAAGTTCAACATGGCGCAGAAGCCGGAGTCCTCGCCCATCCAAAAGTACATGGGCGGCCCTGGATTTGGGCTGTGGCAGTGGCATTTTGAGATCTACCTCGCGCACAAGGGATTGCTGGAGCTTATGAAGGGCACGGAGGTTCAAGATGCGAGCGCAACGGACGAGGAGAAGATGGTTTTTGCAAAGAAGAACACGGAGGCGCTGATGCTCCTCTTGTTGGTGCTACATGAATCTCAATGGGGCTATATCCATGGCTGTGACCTGGCAGCTGACGCGTGGAAGAAGCTCTGCTCCATTCACCAATCAACATCCCTAGCCAACAAGATCTTCGCAATGAAGCGACTCTTGACGGTGAGGATCGAGAAGGGTGAGGACGTCATTTCCACCATGCAGCAGATTGAGTCTCTGGCCTCGCAATGCAATGATGTGGGGTGGAAGATTGACACAAAGATGCAGGCGAAGGCGCTCCTCATGGCTCTACCTGACAGTTGGGGTCCTCTCATCACCATGTTGGGAGGTTGGGAGGAGAATAAACTCACCTACGGCGTAGTCACCGAGTACATCCGCAACGAGGTGCACCATCGGAGCGGTGGCGAGACCTAGTCATCCTCAATTGCCCTGGTCACCAAAACGCAGGGTGGCAGCAGCAGCGTCAAGCGAGGCGGCGGTAAGGGCGGCGGCAAGAAGGGCGCCAAGAAGGGTGCATGCCACAACTGTGGCAAGGAGGGCCATTGGGCCAAGGAGTGCCCGGAGGAGGCGCAGTCCCGTGGCAAGGGTACCAAAGGCAAGAAGGCACTACTCAACGGCACAAAGAACCACAACCTGAAGGGCGCCAACCGACGGTGCCTTGACTAAGGTGCGGAGGAGTATACCCAAGTCGAGAAGGTGGGGTTCATCAACTACACCAAGTCTGTAAAGTCCATGGTGACCGCCAACGACAAGATCGAACCTGCGGCCGGCCAAGGTGATGTGGACGTAGAGATGGTGGTTGGTGGTAAAAAGGCACAATGTGTTATCCAAAACGTACAACATGTCCCCAGCCTGGCTGACATCTTGAGTGTGAGCCGCTTGAAAGACAAGGGGTATGAAGTGCTCTTCCGCAGGAAAGGTGCAGTTGTGCAGATGGACGGCGGCGGCGAGGTTGTGCTCGAGGCGAAGCGCAAGGGAGGTCTCTACATTGTTGAGACAAAGGTCATCCCCTCGGCAGCAAACGCAGCAGAGTCGCAAGCACGTGTCGTCAACCTCGCTAAAGGCGGGGGAGCAGATTTGCAGTTGTGGCATCGGCGGCTGGGACACTCGTCGCCCGCAGTCGTGCAAGAGATGGCAAAACGCGACATGGTTCGCGGCCTCAACATCACCAGTGCAGCAGACACAACAGCAGATTCCACAGAGCACGAGTGCGAGCCTTGCATCGTAGGCAAGGTGAAGCGCAAGCCGTTTGAAGACAGACACCGGCGGGCCGAGAACCTGCTCGAGGTCGTGCACAGTGATGTGTGCGGACCGATCAAGACGCCGTCCAATGGGGGCGCGCGGTACTTTGTCACCTTCATCGATGATTGTAGCAGAAAACTCTGCGTCTACTTCATGAAGCTGAAGAGCGATGTGCTGGACCGGCTGAACAGTACTTCGCAGCGGTGGAGAGGCAGACTGGCCGCAAGGTCAGAGCGCTACGCAGCGACAATGGTGGCGAGTACGTGGGCTGCAGAGGGTGGCTGAAGGAGCAGGGGATTGAGTGGCAGCCGACCACTCCGTACACACCTCAGTCTAATGGCGTGGCAGAGCGTGCAAACCAGACGCTACTCACCATGGCGAGGTTGATACTTGTGAACGCTAAACTGCCACGGAGCCTGTGGGCAGAGGCCGTGCGTGCGGCATGCTACATCACCAACCTCACCCCGACTGCAGTGCTGAAAGGGAAGGGCAGCTGGAAGACGCCGCATGAGAATTGGAGCAGGTGCAAACCCAGCGTGGCGCACCTGAAGGCGTTCGGGTGCAAGGCGCACGCATTGGTGCAGGCCGCACAACGAAAAGACTCCAAACTGGACCCGCGTGCAAAGGCATACGCATTCGTCGGGTACGAGAGTGCACTCAAGGCCTACCACCTCTTTGATCCATGGACGCAGGACGTCATCACCAGCCGCGACGTCACGTTTGATGAGCAGCAGAGCTACTGCAGCAGCAACAACAACATCGACGCTGCGCACTCACCAAAGCAGGGTGAGTGGTTCGAACTCCTTGAACGTGAGGAGGAGCCAGCGGCTGCAGAGGTCGATGCCTCAGAGGATGACAGTGCTGGAGTGCAGCTAGGCAATGCAGCAGGTGCAGGTGTCCCTGGAGCACAGGACGCAGCAGCCAACGCGGGAGAGCCCACGGCCGAGGACAACGTTGCAGCAGAGCAGCAGCAGGACCAGCAGCCGGCGTCGCCGAAGTCGCCGCGTCGCAGCCGGAGGTAACGGAATGTGGCGAAGCGGTATGACGCGAGCACGGGCCGCTGGGTCGGCATGGCACGGTGCATGATGGCAGCCGCAACAGAGCCGACAACTGTGCAAGAGGCGCTTGCACGCCGTGACGGGCAGCAGTGGGGCGAAGCAATAAAATCTGAACTTGTGTCCCTTGCTGAGAATGGCACTTGGGAGCTGGTGGATCGGCCTGAGGGGGCCAAGGTGATCAGCTCCAAGTGGGTGTTCAAGGTGAAGCTCACCAAGGACAGGAAGGTGGAGAAGTATAAAGCGTGGCTAGTGGCGAAGGGGTACGCGCAGCGGAAAGGTGAACATTACAATGAGACGTTCGTGCCCGTCGCCAAGTTCACAAGCATCCGGACGATCCTCGCGGTGGCAGCCGCAAAGGACATGGAGATCCACCAAATGGATGTCAAGACGTCATTCCTGAACGGCATCATTGATAAGGAGATATACCTTGAGGTGCCAGAGGGGGTGGATGCGCCAGAGGGCAAGGTTTTCAAGCCGCACAAGGCCTTGTACGGGCTAAAACAGGCGCCCAGGTGCTGGTACCAGCGGATGGACGGCTACATGGCAGAGCTCGGCTTCAAGCGCTGTGAATTAGACCACAGCGTGTTCATGCGGCGTAGGAAGGGACTCCATCAGATTGTCGCACTCTACGTGGATGACCTGATCCTGTGTTCATCAGATCTGGCGGCATTACAGCAGCTCAAGGAGCAGCTGAGCAGTAGATTTAAGATGACGGACATGGGGGAGCTGGAGTATTTCCTCAGGGTGAGCATCACATGGAACCGGAGGGCGCGCACGCTTGAGATGAGGCAGGCCAAGTACGTGACCAAGGTCCTGAAGCGGTACGACATGGAGGAGTGCAAACCAGTGGGCAGTCCATTCTCCACAAGCTGTGAGCTGAGTGCGGTGATGGCATCGCAAACCAAAGAGGAGAAGGAGGACATGGCGAAGGTGCCCTACCAATCTGTGGTGGGCAGCCTGATGTATGCCATGGTGGCGACTTGGCCGGACATGGCCTACGCGGTGGGTCAGGTGAGCAGGTACGTGGCCAATCCTAGGCCACTACACTGGACAACGGTGAAGCGCATCCTCCGGTACTTGCAGGTAACGCGGCATGTGCACCTGAAGTACGATGGGAAGGGGAGGTCAGACCCCTTGCGGCTGGTCTGCTACACTGACGCGGACTATGCCGGCGATGTAGACAAGAGGAATTCCACTTCTGGCTATGTGTTCTTTCTCGCAGGTGCAGCGGTCTCGTGGTGCAGCAGGAAGCAGGACTGCGTTGCCACCTCCACAGTGGAGGCGGAGTACGTCGCTCTGGCGGAGTCGGTCAGGGAAGCGGTGTGGCTCCGCAGATTGCTGGGGGAGCTGGGCGTATTGCAGCAGGAGCCTACGTGATTCAAGAGGAAAACACCGGCTCCATCTCGCTGACCAACAACCCGACGCAGCACAGGAGGACGAAGCACATCGACGTGCGCTACCACTACGCGCGCGACATGGTGGAGAAGGGACAGGTTGTGCTACAACATTGCAGTACGAAGCACATGCTCGTGGATTGCTTGACCAAGGCGCAGCCCCAGGATCGGCATGTCATCAGCCTTGCAGGGCTTGGGTTGACAAGCTGTGAAGGGCTTGAAGGCACAGGAGCGGACGAGTAAGAGTAAGCATGAGGCATCCGGCATGGAAGGTGCACGGGGGAGATTGTTAAAAAGTGCTCCTGCCATGGATGCCGTTTGCCGTTTTCCTGGTTCAGTCAGTAGGGAGTGGTTGGATGTCTGATCTGATTTCAGATTTAGACTCCTTGGATTCTGCCATGAAGTTTCGAGCTTTCAGTTGCTCGATTTGGTTGAGAATTCAGAAAGTTAGCCCCATCCAAAGTTCGGGTGGTCGGCGGGTGGAATCTGGGTCTCCGTCATTGGTGACGGGATTATTCCACCGCGGTGGTCCGAGTGGGCGAAATAGCCCACATATCCACATTCCCGAAGGTTGGACCCTCCCATATTCAAGAGCGAAAATTTATGTCCCACATACCCAACACTTTAAAATATAAGAACGAGGTATCCGGCTCCCTCGCCATGCTCGATCAGCGACATGCGTTGCTGATCGAGCATCGCGGGGGAGGTGATGCTACACCCACGATCGCGGAGGGGCAGCGGACACGTTCC
>SZWC01021751.1:8211-30711 GCA_023375785.1 Penium margaritaceum | reverse complement strand
ATTTGTCGAGTCCTCGTCCTTCACGTAGAGAACTCTCCCAAGGGGTAGGTCGCCGGTCCGCGAGACAACCCAGGTCTACTTCATTGAAGTAGACCTGAAAGGATACTGGATTGGTCTTGACGCATGAAAATTGGTCCGAGAACATGCAGGGAGCAAACGAGGCAAACTGCATGACGAGTCCAGACGACAATTCGCACCCCGGACTACTGCCAGGAGTGAAAAGCAAAAACCTCCACTTCACGCCCATCCAGCCCCGGCCAATAGTTGGAAAAGAAAAATCGGTGCCGCGCTGGCCTTCACCTATTGGTAACAGAGTCGCAAAACAGGATTCAGATCTTATAGAAGATCCGCGTGCAAGACTACATCCAAGGCGTTGCGTCGAAGAATCTGTGCGAATCTTGCCGGGCGAAAGGGGAGCCTCGGGGATCATAAAGTTGCCGTCCCGAAAAGCGAGTTTCGGGCTTCCAATACTTGCTGCAAACCGTGTTTCGTACAAAAGAGAGGTTCAGTGATGCTTTGCGACGGGTAAGATTATTCAACTACGAAAAACCGAAGCAATGAGAATCCAGGGTTCTAAGGTAAATATTTCACATCAATTGCGATATCTGTAGTATGAGAGAAATCCTACGTTGTATTCGCGTGAAGCGCCGAACCCTATCCGGGGTCCGCTTAACGCCAACCCAACCACGGGTTCACTGCCTTTTCGCGCCAACGGGCACTCGAACCCATCATCAGGTTTCGCTCCTGAAACCGACTTCGCACGCGCGCGAATCCAGGAGTTAGAAGCTTAAGGCTAGTCTACCTAGGATGACAGGCCCTTGACGCTCCTCGTGCACATCGTTCCAATGAGACAGCGAGCGTTGCAAGCAGCAAGCTTCGCAAAGCTTCCAAAAATCCTTCAATAATGGAAAGCGGATACGAAAGCAGAGGTGATCAACCGAACTTCCAAAATCGATACATATGGCATATTCTCGACAGGGAAGAATGTTGATAACAATGACACCAAGAGCACACTACATTGTTCAAGAGTTGCTAAACTCATCTAGTTGAACAAATCATACACGTAAAACTTTCAAGAGAGATAATTCAGCAAATTGGAAGTTACATACTAAGAAAGGAACCTATTCACGTCAATACATGTCTTAATGTAGAATATAAATGAATTCCGTATGATATAATCTCTTATCCGCACAGGAAGTACATAATGCACAAAAATGATAGATATTCACCAAAACTTGAATCCATACAATTGAACATATGTTGAAATATTTCATAAATCAATATATTTCGAATACAAAATTTACAATGTTGAGAGTATCAAGGAAAAATTTCATAAATGTAAACATGTATAAATATTTTCATATGTAATTGATGTAAATAAGGAAGAAATCAATCTATTATGAGGATGGTTGAGATATGCATAACTATAGTTTCCAAAAATTAATGTATCGTGAACAAGCATTTTTTACCATTGAATTAAATAAAAAAGTGCATTAAAAAACACAAAGTCACACAATTATATATCCACGAACAATCTATGTCTATAACTTCATCTGATGTTTATGAATTAATTACTCAAAACTTTTATAATTAATTATTTAAACATTCCAACAAAATTGAAAAAATTAATAGATAAGAATAGGTGTATAATGTTATGTCAAATGGTATTTACGATAACCATATTTTGTGTATCCACATCTACATCTATATCCATAAATCGTAAGCATATGATTGATTCAATTACATAAAAACAAAAAGAAAGATAAAAATGTAGATATGAATGTTTTTATAAAGATACCAACCAAAAAGACAGGAACACTGGTGATGACTCAAAACTCAAAGACGAAGCTAATAGTGACACATTATTGGAAGTTGGGGTATATGTCATAAATTAATCCTAAAGATAAGGTACCTTGCAAAGTTTCCTACCAAAGAAGTTCATGTTTGGTATGTTCCTACAACTTTTCTGGTATTTGTTTTCTCTACTATTTTCAAATAACCATTTTCATATCTAAATTAATCTCTTTTTTTGATGATTTAGGACAATAGAATCAAACATATGCCTACAATTTATGTGTGCATATGGATGTAGACGTGGATACACAATTATATGGGTATCCTGAACATCATTAAACATAAAATGATACATCTATTCCGATCTATGAACATTTTTAGATAAAGGTTGAAGTTTGAATGAATTAACTATACACGATGTTAAATAATGTATTCATGAACAATAGATAAAGTTATGGACATAGATTTTTCATGGATATACAAGTACATGTGACTTTGTATTTTGGAATACACTCATTAATTGAATTTCATAGTAATGAAATTATAATTTACAAACATGAATTTGCGGAAGACAATATTAATAATATTTGTACAAATGTCATAATCCTTCATTTCATCCTTATTCCTATGTAGAAAATCCAAAAATGCTTAAACAAGTTTAAGTTTATGAAATTTCTCCTTGATACTCTTATCGCGATAAATCATTCCATATTTTGAATGTATTTTTGCATCAAATAATTCACAATATTCATCATTATATAGATATAGGTTTGATGAATATCTATTCTGTTTTTGCATTATGTATTTCATGTGCGTATGAGAGGTTACATCATACTTAGTTTATATATACTTTCCATTAAATTATGTATTAATGTGAATATGTTTGGTTATTAGTATGTAACATTAATAAGGCTCAATTATCTCTCTTGAATGTGTAGCGTGTATGATTTGATGAACTAGATGAGTTGAATAACTCTTTAACAAAGCAGTGTGCTTTTGGCGTTATTGATGTTAACATTCTTCCTCGTGAAGAACATGCCATATGAATTGCTTTTGGAAGTTTTGTTGGTGACCTCTAAATTTGTATTTGATCTTCCATGATATAAGGATTTTTAGGAAGCTCTTTGCCAAGCACACTTCCTTGAACGTTCGTTGTCGCATTGGAACGACAAGAACTTTTGCGTGGAGCGACAAGGGCTTGTCATCCAAGGTAGACTTTCCTTAAGCTTCTAACTAGTAAATTAACGTGCATGCAAAGTTGGTTTTATGGGCCAAACCTTATGATGTGCTTACGCATCTGTTGGCGAAAAAGGCAGTGGACCCGTGGTTAAGTTGGGCATTAAGCAAACCCGAATAAGGTTCGGTGCTGCACGAGAACCCAAAGAAACGCTTCTCTCCGTAAGTATCCTTCACACGATGAAAGTATTGCAAAGACAACCAAAAAAATCATTGGCAACGACAAGGGACCAAGAAAATTTACACGTGCATTCAAAATTGACTAATAATCCTATATACTCGGTGGGACTAATAGTCCCCCTTAGTAACTTACCGAGTGCAACAGGTAGAAGAGAACTCCAACTATAAAGGAACAAAACCTAGTCCCCCATGGTTTGGACCTTGTGAATTTTCGTTACACAACAAATTGCTCTTCTCGTGTTGTATGAGGTACAACACAAAAAAAGGCTCTATTGGAATGCGAACTGTGAACCTATCCCCCCACACAACACTTCACTTAGCACTGCAAAGCACTTTATCATGGATGATGAGCAAATAAAAGCGATAATATCTTACCACAAAGTGAAGTTTCATAACTTCAAAAAATGCATCCTTATGGCCTTCATCATACATTTCACTCCACGCATCTCATACCCACTAAGTTGGAGGCCCATGATAACTGGCTAGAAAACCTGCCTTACAAGATTTTTGGAGTTCAACCAAGGCCACCCAATGTGTCTCTTCAACATGACACAAGAGGCCCATGGGGGTTTCATGGAGGTTATGAAGGGTGTATACAATTAACTTGCATGCACTTTGCAAGGTTTGATAAGACATTTTTCAATGCGCATCAATCACGATACCCATGCCAATTAATGATACTTAAGAATACAGATTATGGAAAAGAAAGGAAGAACTAACTTCCATGGTTGTAAGAGAGCTTTGGACTTATGAATTGTTTACATGTTCCCATCGAAATTGGGATGCATAGTTGTGAAGTATACATTGATAAGGATCGTATGGAATCATTAAAAAACATATCATACTTGCATTATACAGTTTCGTTTCGCTCTTTTTTCTACCAAAGGAGGTATTGTGCCTATTTCACACATGATCCACCACAAGCATCGACATGAACTCCTACTTGTGCTAAACAATTATATTGGAATTGACTATGGATTGTAGTATCCTTATTTGCGCCATTTCATTCCCAAATTTATCTTGGTGCACATTAAGCAATCTCCCTCTAAAAGAAATAGATTATATTGACCCTTATGCTTTTTGCAAATCACATGAGAAAACTGTAGGTGGAAGTGAGAATTACACAAAAGTACAAGAAGAGCGTAAAGAGTGTACTCTTTTTTCTCATATGTCAAAGCACTTAAAACGTTTTTCACACATGGAAGATTTTTTCCCCTTTTTAAGGAGTACCTTAGTGCGTCGGATAAGTGTTTTTCGTAATTGCACTCAGTCACCATAAAAAGCACACTTCGTTTGCTCATTTGTCTCTTGTGTTCTAGTGCACATTCCATCTTCCATACATGGCCAAGACATTATCTTCACATGAAGTACGTCATTGTGTGCTACTAGTGTATGTGGCAAGGTTGCTTGGTTTCCATACATAAATGCAGAGATCATACACAGTTTTCTACATTGTATTATTTGTATGTTCAGTGTATGTAGGAAATTGAACGTGTTCCTTGATTGACTATATTGAAACCACGGTCCTTGAATATCTTTTACTATCCAGCCATCTCATTTAACCATCCAAAGGCCGTGGGCCTGCACTCAATCCACATGGTGCCGGCCAAGAGCTACACTCCCTCGACCTGAGAGTGAGTCGCTCTCAACATCTACATGTACCACTTGAACCCAATCACAATGATAACAATGTAGCGGATTAAATGGAATCTTTGATCAGTTAAGCCAATACCATGATGCTTAAGGGTCTTTGTGCCATAAGACATCCTATCAAGCTACCCATAGGCCAAGGACCCCTATGCATGTGACATTGGATGGATGAAATAATGCATAAGGACTTGAGTGCGTGCACTCTAAATGGCATGAGAAAATAGTGTTGTATGATGGAAACAATTTTTTAGTATAGTTGTAAATCTGGTGTTTCGTTGTTTTATCATGTAACATTGAGAAAACATTTAAAGGATGGTATATGATGTGATTTTTTTTCTACATTTTTGCTTCAATAATTTCTTACAAAGTTTTTATTGTCTTATGAACATCAGACTATTGGGTAAACTATGGCCAATCATTTGAATAGTATGCATTAAAAAAAATTTTCTAAATCATGAAACTATTTTAGCTATTTCTTCTTCTATGAATTCAAAAAGCTACATTAAATACCATCTTCATAACGTAGAAATTTGCACAATTGCCATTTTTTGTTCTATCTACATCAAATTTAGTTATCTTATGTTAATGTTCTTACGTCTATCTTCATGGAACTTGTTTGATTCTACCATATAATGTTGAATCGTTGTTCGATTCTCGTATTGGGTAACTTAACATGTTTATGATTAACACCATGTTTTTTTTGGCCTACATTCATTTGCTTGTTACTTTACTTCAATTATTGGAACATGGTTGAGGGAGTTTTTCCATTATTTAGGGAAAGTTTATGTAGTGAGAAGTGTTTAAATGAGCATAGAAGCGGAATAATCACATAATGAATGTGTACTCATTGCTTTATAAAATGAATGTGATGATCTAATGAATTTCTACTCTTAAATATCAAGCAATAGACGCGTGCAGTTTAAGATCTCTGAGGAGAAAGCATAATCTTCAACGATTTGTATTTTGAATTCTAGCATACCGCATATAAGAAATTCTGGAACTTCAATAGCTTTATGTTAATAACATATTGAGCATTTCTTGAAATTCAATATCTAAACTTTGTGACCCAAGATAATGTTTTTATCTGTGTCAAAGCAAAAACAAAGGGAAAACAATGGATCTACAACGGTCCATTCAACCTCTTATGAGATATTGTTTGAGTAATGGCAAACATGTATACTGAGAAGCACGTGAAAATGACCTCTCAAATATCCATGAAGTCAGAAAAAGAATTATGTGTCTAATGTGCCCAATGTACGAAAATGTTGGCTCCAAAAGTTGATATAGAATTTCATAAAATGTGGTTGGCTTTTATGATGTTTTCCTTAACACAAAGTCAAAGATGGGGTTTTCATGGAGTATCTAATATTGCAAGAAACTGCTGAAGAAAAATCCTCTTGTTGGCCTTCCTAAACAAGAAACAAAATATGTTCTCACTATGTAAGAAAACCTTTGGTTAAACAAACTTTCATTGTCAATTGTTGGCCAATGCTCAAGATATTCAAATTCAAGACCATACAAAAGACATAATTACTTTGAATCATTCTAATAGACTGAATCACTCTAACGAATGAGAAAGTAAATCTGACAAAGAGAGTCATCTAATGTTCATGTTCATCAAGTGAAAACGATTCCCTTTTCTCAAAAAGGATGATGCATTCATGTTTTACAGTCAAGATATAAGACAATATTTTCATTTATCTGGGTACTAACCATGATACTTTAGGATACCAGGTAGAGTTAAAACAACTTTATTCTATTTGAAGAGATCTAGTAGACCCATTCCATTTGAAGGAAAGATTGAAAACCACTAGTATTGTCAGTTGCAGTAATGTTATACCTAGTGAAAAAAGAGTCTACTTCTCCATGTGAATCAAGCACACCAGCCCGTGTACACTCTGCTTGCTATTATGGGGTATCCCATGGTTTAATTGAATTTCATTGTGGACCATTGTCTACTTAGATTGTAGTTACCAATACTAAAACACCACATGCGTTCGATGTAAAATTTTATAGTTATCACTAAAAGGATCAAAAAAAGAAAAGGAAAACTCAAGGGCAATAATGAACCCGATTTGTTTCTACTCTTGATAACCTTTTACAAGCTAGAGAGAAAGAGAGAGAGAGAAAGAGAGAGAGAGAGAGAGAGAGAGAGAGAGAGGGAGAGAGAGAGAGAGAGAGAGAGAGAGAGATAGAGAGAGAGAGAGAGAGAGAGAGAGAGAGGGAGAGAGAGAGAGAGAGAGAGAGAGAGAGTGAGTGAGAGAGATAAAGAAATGGAGGGAGAGAGAGAAATAGAGGTACAGGGAGAAAAGGAGAGAGAGAGAGAGAGAGAGAGAGAGAGAAAGAGAGAGAGAGAGAGAGAGAGAGAGAGAGAGAGAGAGAGAGAGAGAGAGAGATAGAGTGAGAGATAGAGATAGAAATAGAGAAATACAAACAAAAAGTGATAGTTTTATACTTGGCAAGATTCAAGTGGTTTAGTTTCAGAGTGCATGGTGTTCGTGCATGGTGCATTAGTGCAATTAAAAACACACTTAAAAATGAGCCCATGTGTTTACCACCTGAGAACACATAAAGTTTTGGTCTCCCCAATGATCGACATATTTTGGCATTCTACATGTTTCATTATCATGACCTCCTAGAGTTTAGATACAACTGATTCCTGTTAAGATTTGGAGGAACTTGTCAATTTGCTTCATTTTCCCACAAGGATTATGTCTAAACATTACTTTTGACACCTCAAGCATTGATTATGGAACCTAAGGATGGTGTCATTGTACAATTCTCGATCTGAAATTTTCTACAACCTAGCTTGTTTTCTCATTGGAAATTCCATGTACTCACCGTAGACTTTATGAGAGTATGGTTTAACCTCTACACCACTTGTCAAAAATGAAAGCTACTTTAATCCAATGGTGGAAACTCGTTGTATGTCCGGTCATGGTGGGATGAGGTGTAGGTACCACTATGTTGCTCATGTACAGTAGGCAGAATGTGAGGTTTAAATAATGATCACGTGGATGTTTTGAAAGGTGATATTTGAATTTTTTAGGAAGCATTACAATGGTAGCTGAAAGGTAGAAAATGTTGAAATCCCTCTATCATGGCATATTTGTCTTTGGAAAAGTGTCTTCTTAGAGTGCGTGTCATCGACAAGGCATATGATGAAATCCAAGAGGAGCCTTAGCAGACATTTATTACAAATATGTTTTGTTTAATGTGCTCTTAAGGAATACCTACATTTCAAGGTAGGGTTTCATATATATTTTTGAGTTATTGAGAATTTGGTATTTTCAACGTTTTTGTATTCTTTTTTCTTCAACGTGACCTCAATTGCTTTGGCTTTGAACTCATCTTTGAAAATACTAAAACCACGAGCTCAACCTACCTTGATCCTGTCACCAATATATCCATCGTTGAGATGTTCAACGCTAAACATTTTTTTGCTTAATCCCCTTTATGTCAAGAAGAGTTCAACACAACTGTCTTGTTGTTCTCTTTTGGCTTCTCTCTCATATTGGGATGTATGATTTACTACTTGGGCATAAGAAAAGTAGTTGTGTAATAACTTTGATTTCCCTTACCTTTATGTTGTTTCTCTCTTTATTTTGTTTTCACCATAGATCTCTCGTGTTGTCCATACACTCATAGGTCACTGAGGTAAGATGAAACTAGCAAATAGTTTAACAATTATGGTTGACACTCACACAAGTGCATCATCGCTAATGTGATTGGCACATACACTATCTTTTAAGAGTAAAAGGTACTCATAAGAAACACCATATGGATTGTTTTCATGATGTATTTCAACTAAAGCGTCTTTAGTAGGTAATCAGAATCTGTTGCATGACATGGCACTGACAACACCGGGATAACGTTTTGCTTCCAACCCACTGTCGATGATATTATTCTACAGATTGCTAACATCATTTTTACCTTAAAGGTCTTAGTTTTAAAAAGATGTCCTAGCCTCTTCATATCTCATAAGTCTCCATTACATAATTGCACCCTTTCTGACTCAGAACACTATCGCTCATGAAATGTGGAGTGAACCACAAAACAAGGGGATTCTTTTTGCCTATATCAATACTTCTTCTAGCATAATACCTTGTGTGAACTTTTCTCTTCCTATATCATCATATGCCTACACCATCCATACCAACTCTTCAGTCATTTATTGTGAGAGAAGGACAAGTCGAAAGGAAAGGAGCTGACTTCATGAACAATATTTCCAAGAAAAAAAAAATAAAGGTTTGTTTATTCTTAGCTCTTCCTTCTCAAAGAGTACTATGACGTTAAGGTAATTTACTATTCCTATGATAAGTTTCCTCAAACCTCCATTCTTCCATAATTATGTTTTAGAATATTTACCCATAAGTCATTCACCATTGTAGTCTACCGCGCTTCTATTTCTTGAATCCCTTTGAAGCTTTAATATGTTGTCTCGACTACCACTATACTAGGATACAAGGCATAGAGAATTTATCTTCCACCGTTTTAGACTTTAGGTTGATAACCTGTTTTTGATAAATCCACCTTTTATAAGGTGTTTGGAATGTTCCTTCCTTCCTTACACAAGGTCAATTATGTACTTGAGGTTTTTTGGTTAATGGATCAAAGTAGCAAAAAGTTATACAAATGGATTGGGTCTACTAGTTTCGTATACTTGATTATGGAAAGATATGTCCAAATCCTTTCTTTTCTAATTACAAAGGATCATTATTCTTGATTTGAATATCGAGATTGATGCTTGTTGAAAAATCAAGTAACTTGGAATACACGTTCAAAGATGATCTTCAATGAAAAGATTTTCACGAGATCGCATCCATAACTTGCTTGTGTGTTTAATATAGGAGGAGCTGGGCCTTCGCTCTAGATTTCCATCCTTTGTTTTACTTTTTTGGTGTAAGAAGGCCCATTGAATATAAATTGTAGTTGAAAAGAATGAATAGATTAATGCAAAAGCTTAAGTTAATGTGGAAAAATTTCATGTGTTGGGTCATGTGTTGGTGTTGACGCAGTTGCTGTTGATGAGCTAGTAGAATTTGGTTTTAATGCTGGTGATGTAAAAAATGAGTTTCTACCTTTTTTATGATGGGAAGAGGAAAACCATTGCAAAAAGATATAATACAAACGTGGTTTTCTGATGGAACTCCATGCTGATCTAGAAATGAGGAACAAAATAAGGTAAAAGTACCCCTTGGTAGTGCGTTTGGTCTCCAGAGCCAAAAGGGAATCCTGGAATAATACTCCCATGTCTAAGTTCTTTAGTGTGGACGTAAAGAATGTTAAACAATGCTGAAAGGGTCACTTCACATATCTACAAAACATAAATGACCAGTTAACTCACCTGTGAAACAGTGTATAAACAAGTGTATTAGAAAGTGAACAAAGTAGTGAATATGGATGGTTCTGAGAAACTTTAATGTATCACATAGGGCCCATCATAATTTTATTTGTAGACAAGGAATGTTCATATGGACTGTGCTAAAGTGAATTGATTTGGATATTTTGCAAAAAATGTTTGTGAACAAGAATGCTATCATTCATTCACTGATCTACAAGTGCGTGAATCTAACGTGATTAACCATAACTCCTGCAAAACATGACTTGCAAGTTTAATATTGAGTGTCTAACTTTTCATGTTGTGGGCATTACTCATGTAAGCAAACAAAAAAGCGCCACCTCAATGACACTCTTGCTCACATCATTCATCAATAACCTTCTTTCTGATCACTTTAGTGAGTGTTTACAAAGTTACATTGAGATAGATATGTGTGAGATAAATGGATGTCTTTGTTGTCTCTATCAAAGATTTATACAAGGTACATTTCCTACGAATGTGTCATGAATCACGCATCTATACCTTTCATCTTGTCATGTTATCTAACGTCTTATTCTGATTCATCTTCGGTTTACACTTAACCTCTTACTTATTTTACGGGTGGTTCATTGAAGTTAGAGTTTTGGTCCGACTACCATATCACCTTGTCTTGTGTTATGTTTAGATGGTTTGTATGCTTCATTTGGATAAGTTTTCCCTAGCTAATATTCTTCCATGGTGTCATTGTTCTTTATTTTGAGGGTCCTCTTGAGAGATTTTTCTTCTTCATGAGCTTAACATATCAGATTATGAGCTTACCTTATCATTATTAACCCGCAAATGCCTCTCCATGTTACAATTCATCTTGCTCATAGGTCCACCCATCTCCTGCATTTCCATCTCTATCGCATGAAACCTATCAGTTTTTAGGTCATGGCTAGCTTCCTCATGACTTTTACTCTTCACTACCTGATATACCATGCAACATTCAAAGCATTCATTGTGAATTAGGAGAATGTTAATGTTCTCCATAATCGTCTTGTGCTAACCACAAAAAACAATGCAATTCCCATGTTTTATTTTACGTTAGCAATGAATGCAAACAAAGTAATGCTTATTGCACACAAATGAAACATGAAACATTGCTTTAGAAACCAATTGAGATATAAGAAAACAAAGTTGTAAATTTTATGAACAGAAATTCATTTGAAGTGAGCCGAAAAAACCTTTGGCTATATAAAAACTGAATGCAAAGGAATCTTGGTCACATTTGGGTTTATTTTGGATAAACTTGAAATTTCACATTGGTTTGTTGTGATTACTGTGGTTTTATTAAATGATAACATCAATTGTCTATGTGAAGGAAATGATTTGATTATTCCTCAATCATTATGACACTCATTATGATACACATATTACCAGAAATTTTTAAGATGGTAGGTGCATGAGCCTCTTCCAGCGTTAGCTCATGACTTATCATGGTAATGGGCTATCATCATCATGCACATCTTTATATGGACAACTTCATTAAGTGAAACAATAAAGTTGTAAAGTAAATAGTTGGAACTATGATAAGTCAAATAAAAACAACTAAAGAATCAAGATATGAAATAAAGGATTATGTAGAATGTCATTGCTTTACATCCACAAAAATATCATTAAGTATCACGCTGGTTTATGGTACTTTTAATGCAAATCTAACACAATCACAATACTCAACCAACACATTTCCTGTCCTCTAACAAAGATAACTTCAAAAGTGTGCTTTAATGTTTTCAAGAAAGGTTAAAGAAAACAAATAATGAACGAAGATTGGGAATCGATGAGAATCTGATGATGATTATCTATATTGATTTGTTTTGTGATGAAGGGTGCACACCTGATCACCTTTGCCAATCTCACAAAAGTTCCTTGTCGGTTTGATCCTAGTTATCAATTCAGAATCTCTGATTTGGATATCAGACTGACGGTTCCTTTGATCCTCAGATATGACTCAGATCTGGGCTAGACCCGACATAAGTGAAGAAATTTGGCCTGTCTCACGCATCTTTTAGCACGGAATCGGTCCATTTTAACAGTTAAATTCAGTTTACATGTCGTGCATGGTGTGTTGGCAATCATTTGCCTGGTATGCATGTCTTAAATGTGCAATTTCTTGTACAATCCACAGCGAAAGCATTTATCTTGCATTGTGAAATTCTCCCTCTAAGGGAATCTTCCATCTTAGCTATGATCTAAGTTGTGCGATATTGAATGTCAGATTTGTATGTACAAACGGATTTGACTTCGGGATCCATGAATTTGGTGTGCACCCTTGTTTTTTATCGCATTGCACTAAGATCTAGGAACAATAAGATAGGAAAAAACAATAAGATGAATGTAATACCTAGGTGAAAGGACCTATTTGCTGTCAAAGAGGTCTAATCAGGAACAAGCATTTCTTAAGTGACATTACACCCCTTAACATGGTTTTGTGGGATAATATGTTCAATAAGGGGACATGCCTATCCATTGTTCTTCACATGAATGCATTTAGAGAGGTTTCAGTGGTGAAAATAGTTAGAAAACGTCGTAGGGACATATCATGCATTATCTCTTCAATTGAAAAGGCCACACATCATCGCACAAAGCTTGGATCCTTACAAGAGAAACATTTCATATTTGAAAAAAAATCCTCACATGAAAAACATCTACCATGAATTTTAAAACTTGTTTAGTTATCACTTGTCCACATCCTGTAATGCAAACAAAATCACTTATAACAAGGGAGAAGAGTGATTTTTCAATCAAGTTCATATCCTTAATCTATGTGACAACTTTACACTTCTTTACTGATGACACTGTTGAGAAAATTCTTCTTTCTTTGCAACAAAGGTGTCTATGCAATTTGTTTCACAATATTTGCATCTCGCTAGAATCTTTGTGGAAGTTATTGATAACATTCATAGGTTTTCAAAAGGATGAAAAGGATTGTTACAAATTTCTTTATGAACTTAAAACCCCTTATGAAAAAAACCATTAAGTCTTCTTTACTTGTTAACCATTCTAGAAAATTGTCACAAAGGTCCTTGATACAGTGAAAAACCCTTACATCACAAAACATTAAAAAAAAATTATAATGAGGAATAGCAAATATTAACGACCCAGCTTATACATTGAAATTCATCGGTTCTTCATTTATGCATGACCAAACATGTGTTTTGTCATTGAGTAGGATCCTGTAGAATATCTCTTGCTTTGTTTATGTCATCACATGAACTTTGACAGTCCATTATCTTCCACTAAAACTAATCACAAAGTAATCAGCAGAACCGAAACTTCTTGAGAGGCACATTTTCATATTGGAACAATACTCATCTTACCTCAGTTTACCATTTTTGGTGCATAAGCACCTAGCTGATATTTTATGGTTGACTCTAATTAACAAGTAAAGACATGTTTTGTATCATGATTAGGTCACTACATTGTATTACTTGGTTTGAGTAAGAAATAGCACCTAATTTGTATAGAAAGGAGGTTCACTCTTCAAACTAATAACAACGAGACAATACAAAGTATGAAGAGGATACTTGCGTTTATGTCATGGAGTATGAGGGACATAATGAAATTGAAAGGAAATGCCAATACATGTATCAATATTAAATGTTTAATCATTGTCAACTGTATAAGTGTATGCTTTATCTCAAATTATGAATGAACATTGCAAGGAGCAAAAGCATTGCCCATGCACATGTGGCTTTGATGATTGAAGATTAAATGACACCTGTATACACTTACTTTGGTTAGATTACTTATCTTGTTTCAACACATAGAAAATATCATTTGTGTTAAAACATGAGATTTTTATGCCATATATCATAGAGAAATCTGTCATTTTACAGTCAAAATTCTATTTAGATTTCATGGATTTCGAATCTTTGTATTGGATTATTGTCTCCTCCCTTTAAACAATGTCTTATAGGCAAGAGGATATATGAATATTTGATGAATTAAAACATTTTATCATCTTTCAAAAGAAGAATTCTCTTTGTGGCAGTTGCACCAAGATGGTACCTATAGAGATGTGGTGAATGAATCTTAGCCATCATTGTCAATGTAGTTAGGTTGGCTGAAAAACCATTTGAAGCATAGCCCTCGTCTTGAAAGGTGATGGTTGTTGGCTTTTATGCAATGTTGAATGTAAAATATGTGTGGTCAATTTTATTACAAAAAAAATCAAATATTTCATATAATATGGTATTTCATCATGAGGTATATTGCATAGCTTGTCCCATGTATGCATTTTTTATGAAAAAGGTTTTGTAGTACACGTTTCTACCATTTTTTATCCATTGATGAGATATCCATATGGTAGCAAGGAGACTTAGGCATAAGATACCTAAATCACACTAGCCACGCACCCAAAGGATGAGCGTGTACCCTTAATTATTGTATGGTCTAGGACTAACCACCACGTTGAGGTTGCCTCGAGTGATGTGATTTGCTTATACACATGAATCCCTCTTTTCAGATTTGAAGGATTTTTGCTACAGTTTCCAAAGATTAATCATAAAAACTAGTTTATAATGTTGTAGATACCTTCCCAAAGTCAATTGTTATGATTGTTGTAAGAGTGAATGAATAAATTGCTCATGGATTTGAGCTATATTAACATATAAATAACATGACTGAGTGTGTGGAATAGGTCATTCTTGTAATAACATGGTGCTTCAATTNCCCTTAATTATTGTATGGTCTAGGACTAACCACCACGTTGAGGTTGCCTCGAGTGATGTGATTTGCTTATACACATGAATCCCTCTTTTCAGATTTGAAGGATTTTTGCTACAGTTTCCAAAGATTAATCATAAAAACTAGTTTATAATGTTGTAGATACCTTCCCAAAGTCAATTGTTATGATTGTTGTAAGAGTGAATGAATAAATTGCTCATGGATTTGAGCTATATTAATACATCAATAACATGATTGAGTGTGTGGAATAGGTCATTCTTGCAATAACATGGTGCTTCAATTGTTATCATTAAATGGAGGTAAATGAACGCTGATGACTCGAGAAATGCAACTTCTTCCAACTCGAAAATTTCATTGGTTGATCCTTTACTTTCTCAACCACAAAGACAATTATTTTCGTTAACCTTGACATTATTTGTGCTCCCTTCATCTAATATCAAGCAACATCAAACAAGCACAGATATGGGGATGCAAAATACTTCATGAAAAACCAAGAAGATTTTTAATGCAAGCATTGGAATGATTTGTAAAAGTGTACATTTCCTCAATCAATAAGGCATTGATCTTTGATCATTGCTCCAAAAGGATTCACGTGTTGCCTTTCATCACTCTTAGTTGAATTTCATGGAAGGCAATCATGTGAGTGTGATAGTCGAAAAAACTAGTTCTATAATAATATAATGATTTTACTTCATACAACTACATTAGCTCAAACAATAGTTAATGCGATTAGGATGTTTGTTAGATGAGACTATTGATTGAATGTGGGTTTTGTTTCACTATTTTTTGTTTTCCTTTCCCTTGCTTTGTCTTGCCTACAATGGGCATGAGCTGCATTTTTGTAGTTTAAGTACTAATTCAATGCCATGATGGTAAGTTTCATCGATTCCAACATGATTACACATTGTCACCCGAGTTGTACTAATGTACAATGATATCAAGGATCATGGAGCACCTGACACGTCAATTTTTTCTCTATGTAATTCATTCAAAATCTATCATTAATCAAGATGTGGAATTTATCATGGTATAATTACAAGTTTGTCAAAGTCTTTTCAACTATTTTGTGTCCATGCCCACAAGTGTGCATTGAAATATGATCATACATACCATCATAGTTTGATGAAGCTCTGACATGGTAAAAGGAGCCCTCATTGAGGGGAAAGTTTGAAGCTATCCTTCTTGTATTGTAAGCCATGAACATTCCATGAAACATTCAATACTTTTTCTCAACTATGTATTTTAACATTGATTAAGTAAAGAGATCATTGAGATACAATAATATCTCATTTATGCCATGTTACATCCATTTCCAAAAGAGTATGGCGATTATGGAAAACCATGCAAGCATGAAATCTATGGATATATCGTTTGACCTTTTGCCAATTTTCTTTTCTTATATGTCCCACCTAGGGTATGTTACGATTACCCTGTTTTGATCGCTAAGCTTGGGACAAAATGCATATTATTGTGTATTTCATCGATCCTTAAGGGACAAAAAAATCACCTCCTTAAGTGAAGGGAGGTAGCATTCAAGACCTTGCCTCAAGAATCTTTCAACATACCCTTGGAGGCCCTTTTGGGCTGTGACCCCCTAGCTTCCAACAGAAGTGTAATTGGTCATTCTTCAGTGGCCCTTCGACGACTAGTGACCTTTCACCTTCCAGTGAGCCTTCATCTTTCATGTGACTCTTCAACAGGCATGGTTGGTTATGTAACCAAACAAAAGGTTGTGCAACTACCTACAACCTCCAAGAAAAGAACCTCCAAGGAGGAGCTCCTAGGACTTCTTCAAGGGACTCAAATCATTAAGTTCAATATGCCTTTTCATGCCTTCATTCATCATCAGATTCTTTCTGATGCCTTTAGATTCCACCTCTTCACTTCTTAACGTGTGACACTACAAGTTAGTGACTTAGGAAGCACCTCCTAAAAATGTCTACGCCTTCTTTAGTGCAAGCTATTTGCTCTACAAATAGTAAGGTCTAGGTTTGGTTTGCAAAGCTCATCTCTACGCATCCTCAATTGGCACCCTGTGGGTTAACAATTTTACACTTCTGGCTACATCCTTGTAGCTAGTTAAGGGAACTCTTCATGTAACTCTCCATGTGATTGAAAAATTCCTAAAAAACTAAGTTTATTCTCTTCATAATTTGCCCTTCTTGATTTCATCCATCAACCGTTGACCAATCCTAATAGGACAAATTTTTGCATTTTCCTTTCAATTGGAAAAAATGGGAGCCAAAGGAAATGCAAAGTGTTTTGATGTGATGCACAAGTAAGTTTCCACATTGTGAAGTCTTCACACTACCATGGTCCGGTCTGCCGCCAATGGTATTGCAGACCTTGAACATGTCCTGAGGAGACGTTGAAATTATTCTTATCACAGATGGAATTCTTACAAGAAGTTAGGAGCATCTCACACCACATAGGAGGGGCGCTAATTCATACCATCAAGTGGTGTATATCTATATTTTTTATGCAAGCAACAGATTGGAGGAAATTATCTTAAAACCAAACAAAATACTAAAGTATAGGAACATTAATTGGCTTCACCGCTGTTTTAATCGTTAGCAACCAAGATTTCATGCGATTGGTGAAATGATTGAATTGAGCCACTCTTCAAGTTCAATGTGAAACAAAGGGAATGATGTTTAGGATTTTGTGGTTCATGAGTGATTTATGCCTATGATGCTTTAATTCACACAAATATTTATTGACTATGTTTTTCACATCTGATTCTCATGTATGGCATGCCTTGTTGGAACTTTGAGACAAAATGAATGGCAATTAAGTTTGATACACGTCCCATTCACATAGGATGTTTGAATTGTAGTAGCTATTATATGATTTTTGAAGACTTATGTACCAAGAGCATGCAAAAGTCTTACGCATTTGGCCTCTTATGAAGAGACCACACAATTTTCACATTGCATTGAGAATTTAGTGCATTCGGTTGAACATACCTTCTCGTTGTTGCAAGGTTGAATGAATATTTTATGAATTGTGTCCAAAATTTTAAAAATTATGTCAATGAAAAGGTAAAATTTCTAATATTATAGGGAACTAGTGTTGTATTGCAATGTTTAGAACGCATTCAATATATTCCTTGCAACTGCAAAGTTCCTCAATACCAATTGATATGAACATTGAGTTAGAGGGGGAGATGGCCAATTATCTCTTTCATTCAGTGGGAATTCACTTCATGGTAGAGATTAATCCATAGGGTTTCACTCTTTGGGTGCGGCTAGTAAATGCTGGGATGCGTTGCTGGGCCTTGTCAAAGATTAATCCCAGCGATGGGTAGTCGGTCTTGTCCATGGTGTGTTTTGGCCTTACAATTGTCCACGTAATGAGTTTCCACCCTTCATGTTGATCCATCCACAAGGACTTCTTCCTTCTCTTGTTTAAGGATCGTGAACGTTCCCACACAACACAAATGGCTGAATAGAATGAGATGAAAATATGATATTTCACCAATCATGTGTGAAATTCAATAGCTATGCATTCGTGATTAAGAAGAATTTCTGTTGATGTCATTGTGTGCACTAGTATCATGACTAGCGATTGAAATGCCTGATACGTATGGAGATGCATCAGGATTTAGAGAGTAATTCAAGAAAAGATACAAAGCATTGTCCAATAGCCTTCAACGACAGATTCCAGTCTCTACCAACCACATCCTTTGTTGTGCTCTCGTCATTCGGGCAATGGTTGCACACATGAGAAAATTTGTGTTGCCGATTGCGTAATGGAGAGCATGTGAGAGCAAGAAAGGCAAGACCAACGAGGTCATCCACTTAACTTGTCCTAGGATGAAACTAGGAATCTTCAGAAATGATCCAATATACGTACAAATGTTCTTGAAGAGGTCAAGTTCCAAAGAAATTCAAGATAATCGACTTTTGTATCCGCATGTTTATGGAAGTTCGAGCTGTTAGATTGGAATGTCGGATGGTTTCTGATTTTTCTTATAGCTTATTTTCTCTTTCCTTGCAATGATAGAGAACTGTCAACAAACGAAGAATGTTTATTCGAATGGAAAGCATTATTTATTCCAAAACGGACCCCGATTGATTGAGACTACCTAGGCCTCTGCCAATCTTCCCTTTGGAGGGTTAGTGACGTTGATCCTGCATTTTCCCTCCTCTGTCGCCATTCTTCATATGTTCATTGTGCGCACTGCTTCCACGTGCGTTTCTTGGTCGCAAAGAGTGGACAGTGGCAATCCTGAGATAGCAATCTCGCCCTTCGCTTGGCCCACAAAACGCAGGCAGCAACTCCAGCGGCGCTGATGATGACGGTCCATCAAGGTCTTCGCAGTCCTTTCGTCGCGTGAAGAATCGGACACAAATCGTTATGACTGCACTGGATCCTCTTTGAAATCATTTGCTAAACAAGGCTAAACTCGATCTTTCGTAATCATCGTTGACGTTCTCAAACCCTACAAACCCATAAAACATATTCGAATGAACCAAGTCGGACTTCGTTTCGTCATGACGCCTGAGGCTTACCTGAGGCGCACTTCATGTTCACTGCCTCCACGCATGCGAATCTCCTAAGATTTTAAGTGGAACTCTGCGACCCTGTTCCCACGGGGCTGAGGCCAGCGTGGCGGCGATTTTTTTAGATCCTACAATTTTGGACTGTCGACATGTCTGAAGAGTGATGTGGCGGTCCCGTTCACGCACGCGGAGTGAATGGCGGGAAGGCGCGGTTCGTACCGCGCGGTTCCATGGCCCGAAGCGCGACCTAGGGAAAGAAATGATTCGGCCGGGGGAAGGCGGGGAAGACGATCGCTAGTGCCGTTGCTGCGGACAACCTGTGGTGGTGCCGTTGCTGGGCACTGGCGCAAGTCGGTCAACTATTTTCCATCCCATCACTGACTACTTAAGCACACTTGAGCAAGGTCATCAGCTACAAATGCGTTAGCAACATGCAAGACAAACAAGTCTGCGTACATTCTTCCACCAAGACCGCCTTCGTCTCTGTTTCCGCTCTGTCCACGCAGCAACAAAACGTACGAGGAGCANAGGCCCTTCCATCCTCGCACAATGTGTGGCTCCGAGCCACGTCAGGCGGAGCTGGTGGTCGAATGCGTCACAGTGGAGGCCTTGACGTGGGAGGTCCGCACCGTGGACGCCTACCAAAATCGTCTTAACTGCATCTCACGTCTTGGCGGCACGAGCCCGCGGGCCGCGCTCCCCGCGGTTGACTCTCATCCGCAAGCGGACCCGGCTGCACATGCTGTCGGACAAAACGTGTCTGATATGCCCTGGGGGAGGGCAGCCGAGGGTCCCACTCTTCCCGTCCATACCCGCTCTGCTGGTGTGAGCCGGCCCCTCATCAGCAGAGGAGAGTTTTGGAACGGCAAACCTGGACAAGTGCCAGCACCCCGCTGCCTTCGACAAAGCCTGAAAGGAATCACGCAACGCGCTGCAACTGGAATTCCATCACAATCCTCCCCTCACCAATCGCATGGCCTTCGCCACGCAGACGCGGAGGATTTGTCTTCCCCCTCCTCTCTCTATCATGCCTACCTGGAGATGGTCTCCAGGAATCTACCCGTCATGGCAGCTCGACGGCTCCAAGCCGCGTCCACAGCGGCTGGCCTCTGGTCACCTCTGCAACGGGATAAGCGGCGGCGCGAGCTGACCTGCAGCCGAGCTCAAAACCTCAGGCCAGGGCGCAAAGCTCCAGATGCAGATGGCAGAGAGGATCTTCCACTTGATCTTGGACGGCAAGGGGCAGAGGCATCAACAGCGGCAGTGGCGGCAGTTGCGGCAGCAGCAGCAGCAGCAGCAGCAGCAGCAGCTTCTGCTGCTTGCACTCCAGACCTCATGCATATCGTTCTACCCACACACGAGGGTAGCAAGGCTGCAGAATGTGGGACAGAGGTGCGGGCAGGTCGGTTGCTCACACCTGCTCCTGCACTTGTCCAACTCGCGCGTTCACGTGCACTTGCACTTGCGCACACAACTGGGGGGTGTAAGCAACCGGAAGAGGATGAGGAGGCAGAGGGAGCTGATGCGCCTGCAGCAAGGCACAAGAGATCGTACAGCGAGCTTCTTGTCGAACCGAGAAGCTTCTGCGGTGATCAACCGTCTACATTCTCCCAGCCCTTCAGAAAGCGAGCAAGGTCGGACACTGTGGGGCCCACCAGGCGTTTGCTCCCGGATCTGTGGCAACCGGGCTCGCTGATGCGTGGCGGTCCTGCATACGTGCAAGCCTGGGAAGAGACGGGCACTGATGCTTCTGCAGGGCTCACGGCAACAACTACTGTGGCTGAGGCTTCGGCCTCCACACGTACCCAGTCGGACAGCCCGGAGCGCGCAGGTAACTTTGGTGGACAGCCAGATTTTCATTCTAACTCGCTTGGCCCCACCTCTCATCACTACCATGACGACTCTTCCTGCCCTGGCGAATTGTCCCGAAGGATCTTTGCCCAACATTTTGCACGCTACGGCTCAGGCCCTGCTGCCCTAGCCGCAGATCTTCAGCCTCGCACATCCACCTTGCAACCGCCTCTCAGGTCTTGTCCACTGCACTGCCGCGAGGGACGAGCAGACGGGGAGACCACAATCACAACCGCAGGCGAAGGCAGCGAGGCCTCCAGCAGAGGCGTCGAGGGCACAGGGGTGTACCAGTCGCAGATGGAGCGCATTCGCACGGCTCTCTCGTCGTACGGGGAGTGGGAGGAAAACCAGGAAACAGAGAAGCAGCATCTACAGCGATGGGAGCAGAGGCAGCAGCAGCAGTCCAGGCAGAAGCGTAAGCAGGCTCTGGAGGTGGAGGGGGAGAAGAAAGAGGAGGCGAAGGGTAGTGACGAAGCAGGTTTGGAAGATTCAGAAGATGAAGAGCTGGCCAGCTTAGAGCAAGACCTCCTCCTTCAGATTGAGGATGACTGGAGGAAAGAAAGCATGCGATGCAGTGGAAAAGCGCAGGCATGCAACGCCAAAGACGCCGCCCAAGTGGAAGGGAGCCAAGGAACTACACTTGTCCCTCTCCCTTGCAGTGACGCAGGATGGGACAAAGGCATACTGTTAGAGAGCCAGTACTGCATTTTCCCATCCTGCACATGTGAACGCCCACCATGTCCAAGTAAGCAGCCTTCATGTTCCCCTGAGCGGAAGCGTGGCATAGATGCTGACCTCAATGAGTATCCAACGGTGTGAGTTCCGGAGGCATGCACATGATAACACCATACTTGTGCTGCAGCAGGCAATTGACACCTTTTTGTAGATTCAACCATTTCCGCGCAGCTTAGGCCATTGGTAGACCAATTCAATCTGCTCAAGCCTCTAAACACTTTTTCCAACCCACAAATCTATGTTCAAAGAGCCGCTAGCTAATGCTCTTGGCTGCTTGCCCTGGATCTTTCATACAAATGAGACTCCATGAACAGGAAAGGCAGGGTCTGTATGTAAAGGATAGAATTAGCGGGGGAAGGGAAGACGGAGGGAGGGAGGGTTTTGCATCTTTTCATGTATCTATATGTAATCTTTCTCATGAAGACACAAATGTATGTTCACGTGTGAATGAATACACACACTCACACACACACACACACACACACACACACACACACA
>SZWC01021750.1:17657-37536 GCA_023375785.1 Penium margaritaceum | reverse complement strand
CCTTCGACATCCTCATGTTCTGCCTGTGCGGCGCCGTGGGCCAGAACTTCATTTTCCTCACCATCAACACTTTCGGCGCGCTCGCCAACACCACCATCACGACGACGAGGAAGTTCATGAGCATCCTCATCTCGGCGCTCTGGACGGGCAGCGCCCTCACCGGGCAGCAGTGGGGCGGCGTGGGCATGGTCTTCGCCGGCCTCACGTACCAAATCTATCTCAAGTGGCAAAAGTCGAAAAGAAAAGCTGCCGCAGCCGCAAAGGCCTCTGCCGTGAATGGAGGGGAAGGGAAGAAAGACCAGTAACCAAAGCAACCAAGTGATAGTGACTTGGGAGTTACAAGGCGTTGCCGCTATGTTGGAATCTTTGACATGTATATCTCCTTACAGCAGATTTTGCACTAGAGGCTGCATTTGTACCACCTGCCGTACGGGACCTTCTTTCGACTTGAATAATTATGCTTCCTTCAACCTTCAAGCATCCAAATAGTTTCCGTCTCATTGACGAATCACTCCTACCATTCTACGATTTTTTTCTCTACACAGTTACAATTTCCGCGGGGTGTTCCAAGGACTGCAGGCGGAGCGTGAGATATCCACATCCCGCGAGCAGTCGGGAGGGCAAACAGACATGGCAGTCAGCAGTACATGAAGGGAGGTGCAGGACGATGCGCAAATTCAAGGTGTAAGACACAACTTTGCTCTCAACTTGTGAAGTTCCACCGTCACAACTGGAGTCCTAAGGACAGACTTCGGATGTGAATGGGCATTTTGACCAGAATCAGACCGTCGACTTGCCTCATTGGCAAATAGTTGTCAGAATATGTGTGGAAGCTTCCTAGCCATATTGCCGCTGCCTAGGCGTCAGTGCCTGGTCAGTCACAAGTCGTGCACACAACGGCAAGGGTCTCGCTAGGCGACACAATGCGAAGTGTCAGAATGCTTCAATAGCATTTGCATAGAGAAATGACAAATGACAGGTCCATGGCATAAGTGCTTGCCGCGGCGCACGGCGGGTGTCGCACGCGGCAGTGCAAGATCTGTCCTAAAACCGGCCCAAAACCATTGTTTTGGCCGTAACCCAGCGCAGACAAGTCCGAACGCTACGCTGTCTGAACCTACAGGTGCAAAATCTCAAGCCGGATGCTACGACTGGTCACATGCATGCATCCGGTAAGAAACCGTGGACACACAATGC
Source organism: Penium margaritaceum (assembly GCA_023375785.1). Taxonomy (NCBI): domain Eukaryota; kingdom Viridiplantae; phylum Streptophyta; class Zygnematophyceae; order Desmidiales; family Peniaceae; genus Penium; species Penium margaritaceum. The sequence goes on along the minus strand of SZWC01021750.1, from coordinate 36,339 downwards.
AAAACATGCAAATCGGGCCCACGGCCAGTCCACTGATAAAATCCTACAAGCTGTGGAAAACTGCAGAAGGTCCCAGACAGCATCCAGGACTCTGGGGCAACCGTTGATCAGCGCCGAGCAGGAAGTCCACCACCAGACGACGCCCTGGTGCCACCTAGGTCTGCATTAGGGATCTGCACGAGCATGGACACGGCCGAGTGGTCACAGTAAACTGTACAGGTCGAGAGGAACGTCACAAATCACAACACTCTCCTATGATCCGATGGTATGCATGTCCATACACATGCAGCACTGAAACGAGTCCAAGGACGAGTGCAGATACACTCATGACACAGGCACAGAGACACCCCACACTCAACAACGGAACGAATGGCCACAAGGAACTTCGCGCCAGTGCCTTTGTCAAGAAGTCAGCACACTGCATGTCAGTGCTGACCCATATGATGGAGATCACGTGTCGCTCCACCAGATCACGCACAAAGTTATGCTCAACCGCAATGTGCGTCGTGCGAGCATGAAAGACACAAGAGTTCTCTGGAATGGCAAGAGCACTCTGGTTGTCATAGCGAAGCACAATGGCGGGCACTGACTGACCCAGCTCAAGGAACAGGCACTGCAGCCACAGTGCCTCAGCAACCCCTACACCCAGAACAACATACTGTGCCTCCGACGAGCTACGTGTAATGCAACTGTGCTTCCCACTACGCAAGGACACAGCGGTACCACCGAGCAGGAACACGTAACCGGTGCGACTGCGTCCATTTGGGCTCCAACCCCAGTCGCTGTTGGTGTAGCCGTCAAGAACCACGGAGCACTGCCGGCGAAAGCAGAGTCCGAGGTATGACGTGGAAACTATGTACCGCACCACTCGCACAGCCGCTTGGAGAGCTCAAGCACGTGGAGCCTGCGAACTGTGCAAGGAGGTTGACGGGAAAAGCAATGTTGGGGCGTGTGGTAGTGGCCAGATACATCAGAGATCCGATGGGACGGAGGTACAATGTCACATCCACTGTCTCCCCCTGTTGTGTGGGATTGTCCACCTTGAGGGCGACCTGCTCGTCAGGTGTGAGAGGTGTGGAGGTTGTGGGCACTGCGCCAAGGAGGTCGCTAAAGCGCTCCCCCACAACGCGTGCGTATTGGGCCTGATGCAACAGAAGCGTCCAGCGTCTACGGTCTTGCACGATCTCCATGCCAAGAAACACCGCTGCATGACCAAGGTCCTTTATCCTATGGGTAGTGTGGGGGACCGCCTTGGCCTCCTTCACAGCCTCCATGGAGGGAGACGTGATGAGGAGGTTGTCCACATAGACCAAGATGGCGGTGAACCGCTTTGGCGCCTGTCGGATGAAGAGAGAGGGATTTGCCTCAATCTGTACATATCCCGCATGAGTGAGAGTGCTTGTGATCTCCTAGTTCCAACACCGAGGAGACTTTTTGAGTCCGTACAAGGACTTGCAGAAGCGCCAGACCTTGTCACCGTCCTCAAAGCCTGGTGGCTGGGCTATGTAAATCTCCTCATCCGGAGAGCCATGGAGGAACGCATTGTTCACATCCATCTGGTGCAATTCTGAGTCATGTTGAGCCACCACACCAAACGGAGCGCGAGCTGAGTCATGCGGCCGACAGGGGCAAATGTGTCAGTGTGATCAACGCCCTCGATCTGAGAGTACCCCTTGACGACCAAGCGAGCCTTGTGGCGTTCCAGTCAGTCATCCGGCTTCACCTTCTTGCGAAAGACCCACTTGACCTAAATTGCCTTCCTCCCAGGTGGAAGGTCGACTAGCTCGTAAACTCCATGCTCTCGGATGGAACGAAGCTCATCCTCGCAGGCAGTACACCAAGCGCCGGCATCCTCTGATGAGAGGACGTCCCTTAGTGTGCCCTGATCAGGCGCCAACGAGGGAGAGCTATGAGTGGTGCGTACATCCGCTTCAGAAATGGGCTTGACGACCCCAAGGTCAGCTGCTGCATCACAAGCGGTACGAAACCCGCGAGTGACCAGATCGTGCCCTACAGGACACGCTGGATGTACCTTTGTGTGATCTGTAGGACACTCAGGTCGAGGGCCTTTGTGTCGGGATCGCCACTCGCAACGCTGTGACTGGAGCGCCTCGGTGCGGGGCCTAACACTCGCTGGGCTCCGGAGCCCAATGGTCGAAGATGACCACTGGGCTCACGCGAGTAGCCTGGTCTTGAAAGACCGACTGTAGGCTCAGAGACAGGCATGACCGCATCCGGTGAGGACTTAGGCACAGGGGCAAGTGATGCAGTGGGAGGAGAGGCTGGTGAGTTGATGGGAGACGCAAGAGTGGGTGTGGCAGTAGGACCACCCACGGAGATAGGAGTACCGGTGGACAGAGGGACATCATCATGGATGTCTGTGGGGCGCGAGTGTACATGAGAGGAGACAAGCTGGGCGGGAGAGGTCTCTGGGCCGATAGCGATGATCGCCAGGTCATCAAGAGCCGGAGACTGAGAAGTGGAGGGGGCTCGAACGGACACATCAGCTGGACGAGAAGTGCTCATAGGCTCAGACTCCCCCATCCGTCGAAAAACCTCACACGTAGGAACGTGTGTGACATACATCGACACAATTGAGGTCAGGTCACGGTAGGTGAGAGACTCAAAGAAGAGCGCGTTGCAGGACTCAACAATGCGACGATGGGTGGGGTTCCAGAAACGCCAGGCCTTTGACTGTGGGGAGATGCCGACGAAGGCACACAAGCGACCCCGGGGAGAGATCGTACCCCTGCTGATCCTCGGTGTACCACAAAGAAGCCACAGAGCCCCAGACACGAGCAAGACGCAGATAAGCACGGTGGCCAAACCAGAGCTCGTACGGTGTAACGTGGTCTGGAAAAGGACCGTGCGTAAGGCGGTTCCAGACCCACGTCATCTAGGCAAATCCTTCAAAGGCGAAGGATTCCAAGAGACCGCACTCAGACTGCATAGCACGAACCGCATCCTCCATGGTGCGGCTCTAGCGCTCAGAGACACCGTTTTGCTGAGGAGTGGTAGTACTAGAGACCTAGTGAAAAACCCTGCGCTCGGCAAAGAAACTGTCCATCTCGCCAAGAAACTCATCACCGCGGTTCGAGCGGAAGACATGCAGCGAGTGGCAAGACTGACGCTCAACCATCACTAGCCAGAGACGAATCACTAGGGCGGCATTGCTCTTCTAGCATAGGCTATAGACCCACCGCATCCGAATGAAGTCATCGGTCAGGGTCAGGACGTATTGGCCTCGATCGGACAAAGACTCAATAGGGAGAGGACTGAGAAGGTCCAAATGGACCAGCTCGAGGGGACGAAGGGCTTGAGAACGAGAGTCAGGGTAGGTGCAGCGATGCACCTTACCCTGATCGCAGAACGGACAGTCGGTCTTGGGCGGCTTCTCGAAAGAGGCTGCGTCAAGACCGAGTACGGGCTGTCTCCTAATGAGCTGCGACACAATGTCGGAGCCCATATGACATAGACGTCGATGCATCAGGCGTTGGTGCTCAACATAAAGGACACCAGTGACAAACACACGAGTAGGAGGCAAAGGGGAGCAAAGAGAAGAGGAGGTTTACGAAACACGATATAGATCATCCACAACAGAGGCACGAAGAACAAGAATGCGAGTGTCAAGAGAAGTCACTGTCACGGAGTCTCCATTGTGCTCCATAGAGAGTCCCATCAGAGTATAGGCACGCACAGAGAGCAAGCTGAGCTCAAGGTCAGGCACAAAAGCACGTCGGAAAGATACAAGGGGCTAGACGGACCATCAAAGCACACGACCCCAACACCCTGAACTGGCAAGGACTGACAAGAACCCATTCGAACGGAAGGAACAGATGCCACAGGACAGAGGACAACAAAGTCATTAGGACGACATGTCATGTGGTGAGTGGCACCGGAATCGATGATCCAAGTACCACTTGAATCACGATTGGAGGACGTCACTGTACAACGAGCAATAGAACACTCGACTACAGACGGGCGCTCGACAACAGAGGCGGGAGAACAACGAAGGGCACACAGCTGAGATTCAGAAATCCAATCTATACTGTCAGGCCCATCATCATCACATGCCTGCTGTGCTCCCCCACACGAGTCATCACGAGATACGAGATCAGACGAACAGACAGTCTATGAACCATCCGGCTGTGACGACACACTCGCACCTCCCTGAGAGCAAAGCGCCAGGAGCTGACTAAGCTCGGTGATGGTGCGGTCACGGGGGTCTGGGTCTCCGCTGCTCGTCGGTGAGGAAGCGGGAACTGCTGTGGTCATGGTCGCCACGCGACCAGAGGCTGTGCTGCTCGATGCAGACCGCTGTGCGTGTGCAACCTGAAGACTGCAAGTGATCCACGCCCAATCGAGCGGCTGCTGGCACTCGGTGTAGCGGTGAGCGCCTCCACAGTTGTAGCAGTGAACAGGTTGTCCACTGCTACCGCCTGATGATTGCTGCTGCTGTGACTGCTGCTGGCCCGAGCCATGCTTCTATTTGCCCTTCTTCCCCGGTGCTGCTGCCGCCACACCCTGCGTCAGTGTCGGGGTAGTCGGGGTGGAAGGGGAAGAGGAGGGCATGCAAGAGGATGGAGAGGGGAACTGCGAGAGAGGCGTCGGTGGTGAGGCAATCACCAGTACAGCAAGTGAACTCTCCGGATGGGCGATGGCTGCCTCACGGGCGGAAGTCACCTGGAGGAAAAGCTGATGCGCCCAAGGAAGAAGCTGAAGGGAGGTGGAGAAGGGCTCAAGCACGGCGTCACTGTACCCCGAGAAGATGCCCATGTGGTTAAGACGGACTCCGATCATGATCGTGCTGAGTGCCCACAGCTGTGAACCTCTTGAGGCCCCAAGGCGCGTGTAGATGCGCATGGTGCGCCGCCAGTAATCGGCTGCGCGCTGGGCAGGTCCCTAACAAAGAGAATGGAAGGCGCGGATGTGAGCCGCATTGGTGGCGTGCATCTCGGCAGCAAGTATGGACAACGCCAGCTCCCAGCCCCGACGTGGGTATGCACCCACATCTGTGCCGGCCTCTCCAAGGAAAGGATGAAAGTCCACGAAGGTCTCGTGTGGCATGGCGTAAAGGATTCCGCCTTTGCTTGAGCCGTTGTCAGCACCTGAGCACGGTTTGTAATCTGGTCCTGACTGTGGTAGTAGGGCCAAACCCCCTCTGAAGTAGCTCAGACCTGGAAAAGGGTCTCCCAGTAGTCAAAACCGTCCTTGTTGACATATCGTGGGGGCGGTGTCTCAAAGTCCTTAGGTTGCCACTTTGCAGGGAGAGCAACCAGAGTCTAGGAAAGACGAGGGATGGGGAAGACACTGGGACGAGAAAAGTCGCCGAGGTAGGGCTCACGCGAGGATCGGATCTCCGAGAACAGGGAACCGGAACGCGTCTGTAGCTGGCGGAGACGCTCTTGAAGTAAGCGGATCTCCCTCTCGGGAGTGTCATCCTCCATGCGTGGCATGTCAGGGTCCTCCTCCAAAGGATGAAAAAGTGGCGGGTCCTATCCTGCCGCTCTCTTTGGTGTGGATGCTGAATGCTGTGCAGAAGGTGTGACACCGCCGACCCCCACAGAGTTCTGCTGTGAGGCCGTGGACTGACTCTAAAGAAGACCAGTGAGCATGCGGATGGCGTCAGTGTGCTGCTGCTGAAAGCGACGTATCTCATCCTGTTGACTCCGCAGGTCCTCAATAGCCTACGAGCGTGGGCTCAGGACCCCTGAGAAGGAGGAGGAGGAGGGATCAGGTGGTCCTTTGTCCTTGTCACCGGTCAGAGCCATGTCAGTGCTCAGTATGGGGCCGAATGTAAAAAAATCTCTGAACAAGAAACCAATAGCGTTTCTCGAGGAGTTGAAACATTTAGAAAAAATGATGTTTTTACCCTGAAGTTGCTAACGTCAGCACAGCTTACGATGACATCATCAATTTTTACGCTAGCAAAAAAGCTAGCATTTTTTTCGCTGGCGTAATGTACGCCATTGTTTTTTTGTTCTTTTTTTTCTTTTTTTGGTGGGAGTCATGCGGACTCCTCGATGAGAAGGGGGGGACCCCGTCGCCCCCTTGCGCAGTTGCGCAGCTGGGCAGAATCTACGCAGCTGTACAAAAACAGCGTAGCTGCGTAGCGAAGGTACGCACAAGTTTTGCAAAGCACAGCAGCCGTGGCTACTGCTGCACAAGATAGCTGCCACTGCGGCCGCTGCTGCTGCAATGTTGCTGTTGCTGCTGCAATGCTGCTGCTACTATCGTCGCGCTGCTGCTGCTGCCCACGGCCGCTGCTGCTCGCTTCCGCTGGTAGTGCTTGCTGTCGCTGCCGCTGCTGGCTACTGCTTTTGCTGTGCGCTGCTACTGCTCGCAACTGTCGCTTTGCGCTGCAAGCTTCCGCGGGCTACTGCTACGAGCTCCTTCCCTTGTACCTTGTGTATAGGCTGGTTGCCAGATACGGCTGCAGCTGCCATCCGATGCTGCTGTTGCTACTGCTGCTGCTCAGCTTGGCTGTTGGAGCTAGTAAATACTACAACTCCCCCGCTGAGGTGGTGGGATCTGCGTGATGATCTCGTTGCTGAAAATGGCTCCAACAAACCCTAGGATACGGCGGCGGCGGTGACGCTCACTGCTGCTGCCGGTGTTGCGTCTTTGCGGCGCAACTCAGCGAGAGAGGTATCGCTGCTCTGATACCATGGGAATATGCGTGGAAGCTTCCTAGCGATTTTTTCGCTGACTAGACGTTAGTGTGTGGTCAGATGCTGACGACACTCACAAGTCGTGCACACAATGGCAAGGGTCTGGCTAGGCGACACAAGGCAAAGTGTCAGAATGATTCAATAGCATTTGCAGAGCAAAATGACAAATGACAGGTCCATGGCATAAGTACCTGCCTCGGCGCACGGCGGGTGTTGCATGCTGCAGTGCAAGATGTGTCCTGAAACCGGCCCAAAATCATTGTTTTGGCCGTAACTCAGCGTAGACAAGTCATAACGCTACGTCATCTAAACCTACACGTGAAAAATCTCAAGCCGGACATTACATGGATGCATCCGGCAACAAACGGTGGACACACAATGCAAAAACATGCAAATCGGGCCCACGGCCAGTCCATCGATAAAATCCTACAAACCCCAGAAAAACCGTAGAAGGTCCGAGACAGCATCTAGGACTCTAGGGCGACCGTCGATGAGCTCCGAGTAGGTATTCCACCACCAGATGATGCCCCGGTGCCACCTGGGTCCGCATCAGGGATCTACACGAGCATAGACACGATTGAGTGGTCACAGTAAACTGTACAAGTCGACAGGAATGTCACAAATCACAACAAGTTGTATAGAATGGAATGACGTTGCTCACGTGGTTGCGGAGCGGCTATGTGCAATGCGGATTCAAGCATTGCACTGAATAGTGCAACGATTGTACTGAATGTAATTTCAGCGGAGTGGTTATGTGCAATGCAAATAGTTGTACTGAATGATGATTCATGACAAGTTTGGTACAATCATGAATCAATGTACCACACCTTCATCCTCTGCACATCAGATCCATCCGCTTTAGCTGCTTGATTTGGTAGTTGTTTAGGATTTGCTTGGCGGAATGTATCGAATTGAGCAGAAGCTGGAAGGAAGGTCCACGTTGTAAAGCAAATCCAATAAGCCTCTGAAAAAAATTCACTTCACTGAAGAAGACCTTTAGGTCAGCGCATCTGATTGGTGATTCATGCTTTCACGGATCTTGACATTGATGCTGTTTGTCTGTGGCATAAAGAAGGCATCAGACTGAGTGCTCGACAGTTCTTACTAATGCGCTCTCAAAACACGCACATGGCCTTCGTCGTGATTTCTTTCACGGAAGTTGGAAATGAGTTAGGGCTTGTAGGCCCATGCAAACACGAACATGAGCTCTGTGTGTGAGTGCAATGTAAAACAGCAAGAATTTGGCTAAGTCTTGAACGCATAACATGAAAGAATAAGGAGAAAGTACAAATGAGCCTCTGGCACACTTATGTAGGGGCGACGGCAGCTAGCCGTACCGAGCCCCGTCACCCCCGTTGAGCCCAAATGAGTCAGCGGGGAGAGCACACTCCATAGACCACATGAACAACAAAGGTGGTCTCCTCAAGGTATCGGAATAGCTCGCCGAGTGCTCATGTCTCGTCCACTGAGAAAATACAAGCAGTGCTAGAATCACTCAAAATCAGCGTCCAGACATCACAAATGGCTTTCCAAACATTGGAAGCCCTACTACAGCCATCGGGTCTCCTCGTTGCACCGGTACAGTCCACCAGGTGCGCGGGTATCAACCCACGGAGAAAACTGTCCTAGCCCTCGACAAGCAAACAGGGCTGCCGGAACGCATCGACCGCATCTCGCCGACACTGTCGTAGATGCCAGAGAAGACTCGGGACACTTAGGAGGCCCGTCGTGTCGTCACGCTCTGCTCCACCCTATACCACCAATATGTGTATATGGGTAATCCATCGGCGTCAGTCGTGACAGGTGGAAGCCACACAAACCAACACTCCCCTTGGCTGACATAGCCGTCAATGCCAGAACAAATGAACAAAGGCATTGAACAACAACGTATGCCAAACCACAATCTGTACCAGTCAACCACACACACATATGCTACCCATCCACACACAAAGGCTATGCCCAGTGTCCCCCTGGAGCATAATGAAGGTCACAAGGTCTCCTCATGATACTGGTACATCCCACCATGTGTCCGGGTCTCGACCATGAGAGGAGTCATGCACATCATACACAAGTCACACAACAAGAGGGTCTCCTCGTGATAGTGCCGGTACCAATGCCCGAGTATCAACTGCTATGAGCAATCCAACAGGTATCCGTATCCTGGCCACAATAGCATCATCAACCAACACACATGATCATAGGGGGATCTTCTCATAACACTGGTGTAACTCACCATGTTTCTGGGTTTCGACCACTATGAGCAATCCAGCTCGCATGCACATGCCACACGTAGTATAGCCACACACCAAGACACACGATCACATGGTCTCCTCGTGACACTGGTACACCCACCGAGTGTCTGGGTCTCAACCAACAGAGTGCTACCATCTACATGTAGTTGTGCACGCACGTGGCCTGAGCAACACGCCAACTATTGTAGTATGCTCATAGCAGAGCATGGACCCCTCGCCATGCATCTCCGATGACGTCGTGTCAGGTCGAGGTCCACACAACACTCCCCTTGGGCAGATGAACCTGGTGGCAAAGTCCTCGATGGAGATGCTGGTACCGTAGCTAAACAGATCCTGGGCGATGAATCATGTAGTCACTCCATCACATAGAGACAGCTCCCACTTTCATGTACGAACCTGCTCCCACCCTCAGAGATGAAGTGATGCGTCTGGATACAACTCCTCACGTTGCTCATGCATCACCTGGAGTGTACCAATCCTCGTGGGAGTGCCAAGGGTCCCAACTCACAGTCTCTCCTCTCTCCGCTCTATCACGATGCATCTGTGTACACTGGAGGGAATGGGTGAGTAGCACGCAAGCGTGGATGAAGTGGCGGAGCTGGCCTCCGAGGCGGGATAGACCACCCTAAAGCACAAGGGTGTACTGCCACAAGAGGAGAAGTGCTGAAACAACAAACCAGACCACCACACATGGACAAAGATGATGATGAGGCAGCTAAGTCAAGGTGCGTGATGGCAGTAGGACAAGAGGAGCGATGATAGAGTCAACAGGAACGCAAATGGAGGAAACTGGAGGCATGCTCGCCTCTCCTATGGTAGTGTCTCCACCGGATGTCATACTTAGAGCTGGTACATGATCCTCCCCGGGTATGGGTGTGCGAGATCTTGATAGTAGAAAGCTCGGACCGATAGTAGTGGTACTCGAATGCTCTAACAGTCGCTCTTGTGCTCCCATCACCTCCCGCTGTAGCATCTCTGCACGCTCCTATAAGTCAGCGTAATCTGCCTCGGACACATGGAGGTGGCCCATGTCTGCCTCGAGTAGGATCGACTCTGTCTCACTGGATGCTATACACGCAGACTATAGCAATCGCAAGTATAGCTCCATCTGCATCTCTGTTGCTGAAGACGATGGAGCCGGTGCTGCTACATCATCCTGGGGGTCACCAAACCCAAAATGTGCTGAGACGCTCGAATGTCGGACGCAATTGTAGGTGTCGTATCCACACCACAACTCGTTTCTTTCATACGGAGAGGAATGCCATGTTGCTTGCTGAGAGAGAAGGAGGAGGAGTTGTCAGAGTCCGTGGAGCATGTGGAAGTGTCATTCGTGTAGGTACTGCCACTCTCAATGTCGATGTAATCAGTAGGGTCACCAACAAGTGAACACGAGAGGGAGGAACTCTGCTCCCGGTGATGAGGTGACTCCATCTCCGTGGTCGGATCTGCTCCACTTTCCTTGTCTACTTGCGTAGTGGACACAGTTGTGCAGGACTCCGGCTCGTCAATACCTGTCAAGGTGACCAACAAGCATGTACTGTCTCTCCGGGAAGACTGGTTGCTGCCACCCGCTCGATAATGGAGTGAGGACCACCATCTGACTCCGTCATGTGTGTCGCTGCTCCGCCGTGTGTACATGAACCTGTCTGGGAACATGGAGGACTCCTCACATTGAAGCTGGTCCTCAGGTAGTGCTGATGACATGGTGGAGCTTGCTATGTATCCTGCACCCACATGTCCCAGTGACATCTCTGAGAACTGTTGTTCTCAAGAATGCCTCAACCTCTAAAAGACCAGCCGGCGGACTCTGCTCATGCACTGCGACCGCTGCCGGGCTGGTGTGAGCCTCGTGCACCAATGCCCCCGGAGTTTTGCAGGGGGCATCTCGATTCGCACGATACTCCTGTGCCACAGCCGAGCCGCTACCGGTCGGAGTCGCGAGTGGTACCGCCCAGGCACACAGGACATCACTCCTTGAGGCGCAACATGCTGCTGCAGAATGTCCGGCTCCTGCCCCAGTGTAGACTTCGACCTCGATGACATGCATGTCTCAGGCTGGACTAGTATGAACCTGCCGCACACACTCCCGCAAAACTCTTGTAGACACATCCCGCTCCGTACGGAACTCTTATGCCACCGTCGGGCCACCACCAGACGGAGCCGCAAGTGGCACCGCCAAGGGACGCCATGCCTGCGCTCCTCCAGATGTAACCTGTTGCTGAGGAAGATCTGGATCCATTCCGGACGTGGAATGCAAGCTCGATGACAGGCAAGTCTCCACCATGAACGCCATGTCGGGATCAGACTCCACGTCATGTGCTGTCACCATATCATGTGGATCTGCCTGAGCTGACGCTCAGGCACCACCACACGGTACGAGTGCGGATCTTGTCACTACGGTCACAGCAGGCAATGCGCAATGACCACACTCCCCCTCTGCAGGTACAGCAATAGAAGCCGAGGAGGTGGAGGATGTATCAAAATTGGCGTGAGCACTGCGTGCAGAGCATTGACGCCAAAGCTACATGCACACATGACTTGAATGACTTCATGAGGACATGTCATATAGATGTGGCGTCAAGGTAGCCGAAGAGTGGAGGATTTGAAAGGATGGTGGCAGCTTGGGACTAGCCGGCAGGTGGTGCTGAATTGACACCATCGGATGAAGAAGGAGGAGAGGATGAAGGAGTCGTGATCAAGGAGGCCATTGACGAACTAGTAACAGAAGCACGCTCGGTGACGACGAGGTCACAAAGCTGCTACACCATCCGTGTAAGGCCGTGGATCTCTGCGAACATGGTCGCCAAAGGTCTAGCTATGGGATCTACCATCGTTGGCAGATCTGCATGCTGTGGAGGACGCGTGCTCAGACGAGGCTGAAGCAAAGGTGGATGCCAACCACGAGGGCGCATCCAGCAACGACGCCAACCATGAAGTCCATCACCACAGTAGTAGCAGGCAAACACGCAGGGCTCTTGCTCAGATGTCTGCGCACTCATCTCGTGCGCCGGAAAATGGATAGGTGTTGAGGGCACCTACTCCCAGTGGTAAACACCAAGCCATGCAAGAGGATGACACTGGGAGACATTGTCACCCTTGTAGGTCACGGTGTCGGGGTCAGCACGTGTAATCAGACGAGACGAGCTGCACGACCACAACATGCCCGGAGAAGGGAGTCTGACCAGTTGCAACTACTAGTGCTTTTGCCACTAAAGGAGCAAAAACTGCTCCAAGAACAGCAGGTGTGGTGGCTGCTCTGAGCGGTAGACGACCAAGCCCTCAGAGATGGATAATCCCAAAGACGATGTTGATCCTATGGATAGAAGTGCAAGGACCAATCCACGGACCCAGAGAGATGCTGGTCTACGATGCGTCTCAAAACGGAAGTCGCTGCCGGCTAGGAAGGCAAAACTGCAAGCGATGCTGCAGGTGCTCTACATTAAGCAGTCTTTGCCATTCCATCGCCACTGCCGCTACTGCTACGGAAGCTGCTGTTGCTACTGCTACTGGAGGTGACGGTGAGATGCCGGGCTATTCTATGGCCCTACACGATTTTGTTTTCTTCCTTTGTGACCGGAAATTGCCTTTCCCCTCCTCCTTTGCTTTCCTTTTCTTTTTGCTTCTCCCCTTTTTATTTCTCTCTGCTCACCTCGGGTTTGTCCGTCACCCGTTTCTAGAATTCCCCCTCGAAAAGGAGCAGGCCAGGATGGGGGGGTCCGACCCTCTTGTCGTCCATTGCCCGATGGAGATGGGGCCGACGGGGCCGACGGGGACGACGTGCCCCTCAGAGGGCCCCTCGGAGTGGGCTCAACAGGGTATTTCGAGGGCCCCCTCGAGAAGGGGGGGCGTGAAGGCCCAACAAGCTCCCTCCAAGGGAGCCCCTTTGTGCAGCCTTTAGGAGGCCCCTCTGAGGGGAATCATTGGAGGAAGGCTGCGAGGCCCTCCTGCAGCAGCAGCTGCAATGGCGGGTGCAGCTGCTACGGTTGCTGTTGCTGCTACTGCTTCCGCTTCTACTACTACTACTTTGTGCAGTAGCTGTTGCTCCTACTTGCTGTTGCCGCCGCCATTGATATTACTCTTGCTAATCTGCATTGTAGCTGCTATTACTACTTGCTACTTCCGCCGTTGTTAATACTGCTTCCGCTACTACTGCTGCCGTTGCTGCTGCCGCCGCCGCTCCTGCAACGGCTGCTGCTGCCGCTGCTTCTATGTGCTGCCACTACTATCGCCACTACTGCAGCGGATGATGCACTACTACACCTGCTATTGCTGCTGCTACTGCTGCACAGCATAGCGACGGCCGCTACTACTGCTGCTGCCGCCTATGCAACTGTTGCGAATCCTAGCGCTGGCCGTTATTGTTGCTCTTGCTGCTATCGCCGCTACTACTATTGCCATGAGTGGTTGCTCTTGCCAGTGCTCCTGCTGCGTGGTACTAAAGCTACCGCGACTACTACATGTGCCGCTGATACTACTGTTGCCACTACAGTCGCTATTGCTGCTGTGCGCGGCTCACGGCCCCTGTGGCGTTTACGTGCTGTCACTTCGCGCTCCCTCACGTAGCTGTTGGCATGGTGCAACGTGACGCATTCTCTATGCATTCCGCCCACTGTTGCTACTTTTGCTGCTTCTACTGCTCACACGCCCCCCTGTGCTCTGATGCCAAGTTGGAAGTTAATGAGGGCATGCAGGCCCATGCAAACAAGAACATGAGCTCCGTGTGTGACTGCAATACAAAATGACAAGACTTTGGCTAAGTCTTGAATGCATAATATGAAAGAACAAGGAGAAATTACAAATGAGGCCCTAGGGGGCCTATGTAGGGGTACCGGCAGCTAGCCGCACCGGGGCCCATCACCCCCGTTGAGCCCAAACGAGTGAACAGGGAGAGTACACTCCACAGACCACATGAACAACAAAGGTGGTCTCCTCGAGGCATCGGAATAGCTCGCCGAGTGCCCGGGTCTCGACCACCGAGAAAATACAAGCAGTGCTAGAATCACTCAAAATCAGCGTCCAGACATCACAAACGGCTTACCGAACATCGGAAGCCCTACTACAGCCATCGGGTCTCCTCGTAGCACTAGTACAGTCCACCGGGTGCGCGGGTCTCAACCCACTGAGAAAACTCTCCTAGCTCCCAACAAGCGAACAGGGCCGCTAGAACGCATCGACTGCGTCTCGACGGTGTTGTTGTAGATGTTGGAGAAGTCTCGGGACACTCCGGAGGCCAGTCGTGTCGTCACGCTCTCCTCCACCCTATACCACCAACATGGGTATATGGGTAATCCATCGGCGTCGGTCGTGACGGGTGGAAGCCACTCAGACGAACCGTTTTGCAAGCACAGCATCTTGAATACATTCACTTTTGAAAGAAACAGGTATGAAAGTAGAAGGTTGGAAATCTTAGTGGAATATTGCTTTCACTTGATTGAGTTAAAAACAACTAGGGGAATAAAAGGGACACTCGGGCACCTCGTCCAAAACCATTTCCTTCCTTGCATGCCTTTTGAAATGGAAGTGTTAGCTGCATATTGAGCACTGCTTCTGGAGCTTTTACCCCATCAAAACGACAAGTAATGTGCTCAAACTATACATGAGATCAATAGTGAAAGCATTGCTTTAAGGCATGTATGTCTATGCTAGATGAAGCATGAGCTCTGGCAGCGAAGGGAAGAATTACAATGCCAAAATTCGGCTGAGTTTGTATGCGTGAATGAGTAACAAGGGGGAGAATACAATGAGCTGCAATGAGTTGCACAATGGGCACATGAAATTGGGGCTGTGGGCTAGCCCACCAGACCCTTACAAACTTGCTGCATCAAAACAGATGGAGGGGGAATGCGCAGACCACAAGCTATAAAAATGAGAAGACAAGTCTCATGGTTAGTGAGGCACCAGAACAGGCTAGTGAGTGCCCTAGTCTCGACTGTCAAGAAAACACAAATTATGCCTCAACATGTCCAAACTCCACACTAGCATGCTAGCACCACCGGTAAACCTAACGTGGGCAAGTTATGCCTCCCGAGACGCCAGGACATGTCACCGGACGTCCGTGTCTGGGCCACATGCAAACAAGACAAGACATATGTGAAGTGTGTAAACTGGTGTGAATCTCGCAAGGTACACGTACACAGTTGTTCTAGTTGTCGACGGCCATCAAAGAGTGCCAACAAAACCAGAGTCTAAGGTACGATGTGGAGATGTCGTACTGCACCACTCGGACAGCCATGTGAAGGACTCTCACCTGAGAAAACTGCGAGAACTGTACGAGGAGGTTGATGGCAAAGGTGATTTTGGGTCGTGTGGTCTTGGTCAAGTACTCTAGAGAGCCGATGAGACGAAAGTACAGGGACATGTCCACCATCTACCCGAGTTGTGCTAAATCATCCACTATAAGGGCATCTTGCATGTTAGGTGTGGCGGGGATGGATGCCGTGGAGATTGCACCAAAGATGTCAAGGAATCATTTCCCCCCAATGCAAGCGTAGCATGCCTTGTGGAACAATTGTGTCTGTTGCTTATAGACATGCACAATCTCCATTCCGAGGAAAACAACTTTAGGACCAAGGTCCTTCATCCTATAGGGAGCATGAAGGATTGCCTTGGCGTCCTTCACAACCTCCATCAAAAGAGACACAATCAAGGGGTTTTCAACGTAAACCAAGATGGCGGTGAAATGCTCAGCTATCCTCAAGAGGAAAAAGGACGAATCGACGCCACTTTACACATAGCCAACACAACTGTGTGTCCCTCTGATCTCCTTGTTCTAGCACCGAGGTGACTGCTTCAAGCTATACAAGGCCTTGCGCAAGCGCCAGACCTTTTCACCAATCTTGAAGCAAAGTAGCTTAGCTATGTAGATCTCCTCCTTTAGGTTGCCACAGAAGAACATGTTGTTCACATCCATCTGGTGCTGCTGCCAGTCTTGTTGAGCAATGACCACAAAGAGGGCGCGAGCTATAGTCATATGGCTCATGGGTGCAAAGGTGTTGGTGAAATTCACATCCTTAGCCTGTAGATTTGCCTTCGCCATCACGCAGCCTCATGAAGATGTAGCGAGCTACAGGTTTCACCTTCTTACAAAAGACCCACTTGGCCCATACGGCCTTCTGCCCATGCGGGAGGTCAACAAGCTCATAAACAATGAGCTCATGGAGGACTCTGAGCTTATCTTAAGGAGAAACATGCCATAGCTCTACATCCTCAACCAAGAGCGCCACCTTCAACGGGCCTAGATCAGGCGTCATTGAGGGAGAGCTTCGGGTGTCCAAGACGCAGGCCTGAGGACTAAGTCTGAACATGCTTTTATGTGACATCACAAGCGACCAAATACTGATGGAATACAAGCTCGTCGACGACAATGCATGGTCGCTAGACCTTAGCATAGTCTCCTTGGACACTCAGGTCTAAAGGACTTCATGCCTATTTCCTATTCTAAAGACTACGATTGGGGCGTCTGGGTGCCGATCGAGCTACTCACTAAGCCCTAGGGGCCATTGATCAAAGACGACCATCGAGCTCACGAGAGTAGCCCGATGCTGAGGTGCTCAACTCGGTCTAAGGAGTAGTTGGTTGGGCCACAGCCGCTAGGGCTGTAGACTCATAGGGAAGGGGAGAGGTGAACCTACACGAGATGAATGGGCTGGCATACTCTGCCATGAGGTAGCATGTTCTCATGCAGGAGGAATAGACACGTTCAAAAGACGAGATGTACCTAAGGGGACTGCTACCGGCATGAGAATAGGTGTGTTATAGGGGACTGACACATGCATAGGACCAGGTGCATCTGAGGGGACTAACTTTTGCACATGATGAGGTGTTCTATAGGGGACACAGGCATATGATCAGGTGTGCAGGAGGGAACTGCCACCTGCATGGGATCAGGTATACTAGATGAGACTGACGAGGCCACTGGACCCTCTACCAAGATGGCCAGATTATCATTGGTCACAGACGAGACCACAGGTGAGGAGGCCCATCTAGAGGTCTAGACTCTCCCATCCGCTGGAAAGCCCTACAGGTGAGAACGTGGTCGGTGGCGAGTGAGAGAATGCCTTGCAGGTTGTAACAGATGAGAGCCTTGTAGAAAGGATGTTATGTGACTCGACGATACGGTGGTGAGATGGGTCCCAAGGGTGCCAGGTCTTCAACCACGAGGAAATTCCAAGAAGTGATCCCGATGTGAGACCTTGGACCTTTGTTGGTCCTCAATGTACCAGGCATGGGCTAGAGACTTCTGAACGTGAGCACGACGTAGGTCGGCACGATGGATGAACCACAACTTGTACAACATGACAAGGTCAGGAAGAGGACCGCACGATTGGCGAATTCAGACCCACGTCATGTAGGAGAAGCACTCAAAAGGCAAAGGAATTAAGAAGACATCACTCAAACTATAGTGCGACCCGCATCCTCCATGGTGTGGTTTTAGTGCTGAGAATCAATATTATACTCTCGAGTAGGAGGGGTGATGAAAAGTACCATGCTTAGCAAAAAAGGTGTCCATCTCCCTTAGAAACTCACCAGTACAATCCAAGGAGAACGTGTAAAGTGTGTGACGAGACTGGCGCTTAGCCATTACCTGCTACAAGTGTATCGTCAAGGTGGTATTGCTATGGTTATGGAGACTGGAAATCCACTACATCCAGGTGAAGTCTTCAGTCATAGTGATAACATATTGGCCTGAATCCGATAGAATCAACTGGAAGAAAATGGAAGCCGAGAAGGTCTAAGTGGAAAAAATCCAATGGACATTGTGCCTGAGAAATGGAGTCAGGGAAGTGCAGTGATGCATATTACTCTAAACGCAAAAGACACAATCAATCTCAGGCAGCTTGTCAAAGGAAGCCGTGCGAAGACGGAGGGATAGATTTGTCCAATGAACTTGGACACAGTGCTGGAGCTTACATGGAAAAGGCAAAAATGCAGCAGGCGCTGGTGCACATGAAAGAGAACACGAGATATGATCACATGAGTAGACGGGGAGAAAGGAGAGGACACACAAAGAGCACAAAAAAACACAAAAGACAAATAATCAACAACTGAGATATGAAGCACAACAACACAAGTTGCGCAAGCAGTCACCATGGTAGAGTCAAGCAAGTGTTCAATAGGAAGACCCATGAAGGTGCTTGCATTAATAGAGAGCAGGCTGAGCGTCAGAGTAGGGACAAAAATTGCATCACAAGTATACATGGGGTTAGGCAGACCATCAAATTGCACAACCCTAGCCATCTAGACAGGGAAGAACTGACCAGGTCCTCTGTGAATGGACCGGAACAGACCCAACTGGACTGAGAACCATGAAGTTATTGCGACAACATGTCATGTGATGGATGGTATCGGAGTCGATGATCTAGGCACTAGTCACCTCACAAACCGTAGTTTACACTGAAAAATAGGCCACAAAACACTCCGCCTCTTCTGGATACTCAACATCGGACTTGAAAGAATGACACATAGAATGGATGTGTGACTCCAGGGAGCACCCCAGGCACAAAGAAGAAAGAGCCATTGCACAAGACCAGAGGGGACAGGCCAAAAGAGCAAGCAAGATGGCAAGCAGCGATGAAAAGTGGCGGCACAGCGGCATAGGTGGCTGCAATGATGGTAGAAAAGGAAGAGATTAAAGGGATGACAAGACAAAAGCCGTATGGCAAAGCTGAGACAAAGAGGGTGGAGACGGCCTCTGAAGCAAAGATCAGAATGGCGACGTGGGTGCTGACAATGGATCGATCACCTATGGCTGCAACGACC
>SZWC01021749.1:30241-41398 GCA_023375785.1 Penium margaritaceum | reverse complement strand
AAATCACGTCGCATCTCCCATGGTTGTAATGGGTCAGGTAGAGCCAAGACAGACACAATGGATAGAAAATCTTTGACTTTGAGAAAGGAAATCTCACAATCAGTAGTCCAATCCCATTGTACTTCTTTTTGTGTGAGCGTGGATAACGCCACTACCAGGGTCGAATCCACATGCATAAATCATTACAAATAGCTAGGAAAGCCAAGGAAACACCGCATCTGCCTAACATTTTCAGGGCGTGGCCAATCCACAACGGCTTGGAAGTTTTGTGAGCTGACACGGAAACCGTCCTTGCCGACTATGTGTCTAAGGTATTCGAGCTCATCTTGTGCAAACTTGCACTTGCTCACTTTTGAATACAACTTATGTTCCCAAAGGATTGGGAGTACCTCGCACACATGTTCCATGTGCTCTTCCATGGAAAAAACGAGGATGTCATCCTGGTAGACCAAGACAAAGTGACAGAATTCCTCGGTTCATTTCTCCTCGGAATGTTGCCGAGGGGTTCATTAACCCAAAACATAAAACTCGCAACTAATTGTGTCCAATGTAGATTCAAAACATGGTTTTGGGAATATCATTTTCTGTAACGTGGATTTGATGGTACCCTTCACACAAATCCAAGGACAGAGTTATTTTGCCTCTTGGAGTTGGTCAAAGAGGCCCTCTATCCGTCGTAAGGGGAATCAATCTTTCACCGTCACCTTGTTCTGTGTCCGGTATTCCAAGCACATGCGTAAACCACACTCCTTTTTGTTCACAAAAAGGATCGACACACCGTACGGCAAGCTACTTGGATCAATCCACCTCTTTGCAAGGTACTCTTTGATTAGGCATTTGGTCTCTCGCCTCTCTTCTGGACCGAGGCGGTACATAGGTCTAAATGGAGGAGTTGCCTCCGGTTGCAGCGAAATTGTGTGGCCCATGTGTCATTCTAGTGGAAGCCCAGCCGGTGGGCCTTGGAATACATTGGAGAACCCCGCCAATAGATATTTGATCTCAAGCGAAGTGGCTTCCATCATGACGTCTGCCAATTTCTATAGCTAAGCCTAGAAGTATGAACAACGTTATGGATTATATATATCTTGACCTTTATCACAGATAATCTCGAATGGACCTTAAGCCAATTCACTGGCAATCCCGTACTCGGAATCAGCGTGAATCAACGGTGTCCCTTTTGGAGGATCAAACACTTTGATTCAAAGCACATGAGATCCTTGGTTTGATAGAGCTAGGGGTCGCCTAGTACCATGTCAAATGGGTCAAGAAGGGTGAGTCCCTTCAACGTGACACTCTGTGTGTACCCTTTATTACAGTTTTTTGCATTACGAATATCGATCAATGGTATTGTATGGTTGTCACCGACAACGACTGCAGCATTCGATGGCTCGTACTTCAAGCCAACGTGCGGGGTAAAGCCTAGACTAATATAGGAGTCATCTCCTACGGTGTCAGCCAGTACGTTCACGAGAGCACCAGTTAGGTATCCTTTGATCTGCATCGTCATGTTGTCTCCACACTTCTGAGTGAACAGGCTCAACGACGGCAAGTCGAGTTTGTGATAAACACAAAATCTATACAGCGGATGCCGTAGCTCTCATGATTCACCTACTGGAGTCCACGTCTTGTAGGCACGTGTGAATTTGGCTAGCACCTTCCAGTCTTTAAACTTGAAAGGTTCGAAATCGTCGATTAAATGTACAGCGAACGTGATTGAACTCATCGACTTGAGGGTGTTTACTTCAATCAGAGCATCACAGAACACTTGTATAGTGGTTGGTGTCGCCACCACTAAGCATGTCCGATCACGCATCTAGTCCAAAAATGCAAGATTTAGGGGGCAATGATTGTGAGCAAGTGTAGAACGAGGTTCAACAAGAGGGGAGAAAACAACCGAGAAGTTTGAACTCATAAAAAACTCAAGTTTTTGAGCATCCTCACCTGAAAACATGAAACCACACTCTTGATCCAGTTTAACCCCTGCGTGGTCCCCACTAACGTCACTCAGGGTGGGGGAAAACCTGCCCCAAAGCCCTGTCCGTTACTACTGCTGGGCCCATTGCCGTGAGAGCAACCCTGTCCATGGCCCTGTCCATGGCCCCTTACTGCATTTTCCCCACATGGTACTACTGTTGCAACTAACTTTGCAACCTCTTGTCCACCACCGACAACCTTAGGACATAGAGCCCTAAATAGGCCAGGCTGCATACAGTTGTGGCAGAGCCCATCGCAAAAGGCCGTGTTGCGACACTGAAGTGCTTCCTGTAGCTTGTCACTGCCGTGGCTACGCTTGTGGTTTGGGGTCTTGTGCCAGCTAGTCTTCTTGACTATAGGATTTGCAGGCTGCTTGCTCTTGGCTTCGCCTCGCAGTCCGGCTGCCCCTCCAGGTCCTGCGACGTCCATGCACATGTTGCGGCATTGCTGTACACACGTGTTTGGCCGTGTATCCGTGAATCTCTTAGGATTTGCCGAATGCACTTTGCTCATGTAGTCTTGGAACACCCTCCAATTTATCCATTCCTGGCCAATTGCCATTTAGGTGGTCTTGTCCTTCATCTTCTTGCTAGAAATACCATCACGCAAGTACTCTAGCATCGTGCACTTTGAGTACTTGAAGGTCTAAGTCCCATCGCCCTCGGTAAAGCTTTGGGCTTCCTCCACGAGTGCGGTGAACTTGCTCAAGTAGGCTTTGAGCGTGCTACCCAACTGCTTGAAGTCCTTGATCTTGTGGAAGGCGTACTACGTCTCTTCACGCTGGGTGTGCTTCTTACGCATGATCGCGCACAAGGCCTCCCACAGCATGGGCTGCCACTCAAGGTGTGACTGCTGCGCACCCCACTCCTTGACTACATACTTGAAGAGCTTGTCTTCAAGCTACATCGTGACAAGGTCACTCCACTGATTGAGTGGAGCCTCGTGGATGCGTAGAGCATGCTCCATGTGATTCATCCAATTGGTCAACATCATGCCCTTCCTAAAGATCCCCACATTATGGAGGAAGGACATGTTGATGACCGGCCCCAAAGTTCTTGATGTAGGCAAGTTATCACTGCTACCAGTGGTAGCATTAGCACATACAGTGCGATGTGGTTAAAGCTGCATCTGCACTTGGATCATGCTCTTCAATGCCTCGTCGAGGGCGTCACATCGGCGGCTTGCCTCATGAGGGACCATGCGTTCCAGTTGGTGATCATAGTCGAGGTACGTGATGCTCTGCCTGATGTGGGCCAACAGGTTGGCGAATGCACACTTCAGCTCTGATGTCATAATAGCATCTGCGATAGCCTTTAGGGCCTCAAGTTGTCCGTACACATTTACCCACTATAAGAGGGTATGGTTTGCATACACGCCTCTAAGGATTCCCACCTTCTAGTCGACGCTCTTGTCAGTGACGACGCTTGAGTGGACGCTGGTTTGCCACATTGTGGCCACATCGTAGGAAGGGGGGTTTGCCCCTTCTCCGTCGGGTGGTGCCACACCTCAACCATCGGTGGTGATCTTGAGTCGGATTATCACCTCGGCAACCAAGATAGCAAGCCTTTGACGGTCATCGCAAATTGCCTTTACGATGATGTCATCCGACTTGTTCTCGCGGGAACTTCCCGCACGACTGCTTTTGGTGCCTTTGCTTCTCTCGGTAACCTCGCTTTTGTCGGTAGCTTTGGTTGATCCAACGATCATCTTGCCCTTCTCGAGCGATCGACTCGAGATCACCGCACAAGGCTTGCGATGGTGGCAATCCTTGTCGCCTTTGCAATCTCCTGCGCCGTACTCTTTGTCGTGGTCCACGCCCGGGTGGTCCTCCTCGAGCATGTCGTCCATCAATGGGGGTTGCCCACGTGCACGTCAACGTGCTTGTCTAGCACTTTTCCTCCTTCTGGATGCTTCTCGATGTCGCCAAGATTGACGCCTTTTGCGTTCGGCGGTACGGTTGCCTTTGGTTAATCAACCGTTCTTGTGGCGCCATCTCCCAAGACTTGGAGTCCGCTGACAGTGAGTGGTGAGGCCGTCACCATCTTGCCCTTGTTGGTCTAGGACGCTCTGGCACTTGCCATTTCGTCACCCGTGCAACTAGCACACGAAGACCGTTGTGAGGGTCACCCCACAACCTCAGGGAGGTGTCGCTTCCCAAACTCTCTTTGCTCTCACGGTCGGTGAAGCAATCATAAATCATATTTCTATAGTTCTAGGTTGCCATAGTCGGCACAGTCGTGTGAAAGAAAGAATCTATTTTTCTACGCTGCCACGGTCTGCACAATCACATGGATTCTAGGTAAAATCCTAAGCCTTGACTCACAAGACTAGGCAATCTAGCAAGTCTAGAAAAGTAACCACAAAGACTGAGCACATGAGAGGGGAAACTGAGCGCCGCTCACATGTGAAGAGAAGGGGACAAGGCACTCTACATTAGATTACTCTCCTTCTCCCATTTCTTTCACCCTCCTTCGTCTTCTCTTTGTCTTCTAGTCCTCCATGGACTCTTCTCCCTTTTGCTAGATGCGACTTGCGCCTCATTCTAGGTGGCTCCCCTCGTGCCCACGGTGATGGGTGAGCCTCCAAAAAGTCTCTTGGCGTTGTTTTCCTCCTCTTTCTTGGTCTCTCAGGCCGTGAGAGCCTATAATCTTGGGGAAAGTCACTTCCTATGTTTTTTATTGGAGGAAGGGAGAACAAACCTTGAAAATCGGGGCGTTTGAGTGGTTTTGGGATGGGCACTCCCTACCCCGTCCCACAAAAACCCCCCTTGCCAATGGGATGAAGGAGAGGGTGAAAGGAAGAAGCCCAAACAAATAGAGCTCTTCTCCAGCTTGCTAACGCACTTTACGACGCTTCAAACAATTCAGTGTACATGCCATATCCCCTTCTAACGTTTCTGCTACTACTTCCAGCTGCCAACGGCGTTTTGTATATGACGTAGCCGATGTTTCCATTGCACCGTTGGTCGCGGAGGTTGCCTGGCTTTGAAAACCACTGTAATGGTACTTCAGCTCGAGCTCTAAGGTCGTCGTCGGAATTTGCAAAATGGCGTTCTCGGTCCGCGTCAGGGGCTTACCCCCTACGCAGGTTTGAGAGGCAATCATCGTACAAGACACAGAGCATGGAGAATTGAATATCTTGAGTCTCCGAAGGCCCGTTTCCGTTTTTTACCTTACCCCTGGTTTTGGAAAATAAACTAGAGTTTTTTACTTCGAACTCGTGAGTTTGCACAAGATTTCTGTCTTAAAAGCTTGGAGTTCATCATGAACGAACTTCAAGTTTTGTTTTGGTCGTTTTGGTGCGAAATCGTCGTGTGCAAGGCATGCTGGCAATTTCACGCCAGGTTTGTCTCTCGCTCTCCCCCTCACTCTTGCTCCCCATATCCCTCGTCCTCGCTCGCTCTCTTGCAAGGAGGGCGAGCGAGGGCGAGGCCAAGAGACCACGAGGCCTCCCCCTCGAGGCCCTCGCAGTTCCTTAGCCGCCGATCGGGCTGAGGCAGCGATTGGCGGCTGGCGGGTGGCCGGCTGGTAGCCGGCCGATCACTCAGCCGGCCGCCGGCCGGCAATCAGCTGGTCGGCTGACAGCGAAGTGCTAGTCGTGGGCCAGCCCTCGCTGACGCGAGGGCTGGTGTACAAATACTCATTGCTCTAGTGAGGAGGGAGGGCCAAATCGGCCCTCCCGTTGCACTATTTGTCTGTTGGAAGTTAGGTGCGGAAACAGTGGGTTATAAGACAAAAGTACCCCAGCCAGCTCGCGCTGATTTGATCATGTTCCTTCTTCATGACACAAACACAAAATTATCATAGTTTACACCCAAAATTACAGTTTATGCGCAAAATTGATGAGACCTGGGTACAATTGTGTATATGCCTTGCTTGGGGTTCGGAGGAATGAAAGTACTCTACCCGGCGTTTGGAAGAATAGGACTCCCCTACCCACTGAACTGAGAATATTAACATTTCACCCACGAACAGCGAGAAACTGCAACATGTCGACGGTGCATGTGATGTAGCACGGACATGTCGGCGTCATCAATATCTATGAACATTCACAAACCCCTCACTTGAGGGGTTTATGAATCTTCATGGTGGGGGTTTGAGTATGGTTTGCATGGGTGGTCCGAGACTCTCCATGCGTTGAAAGTGAACATGCCTGGCTACGCGGTAGCGGGGCCCAACAGGAGCCTGCGCAAAAAAAACCCCGAAACCCCTCATGTAACTCGGGGTGTGGTTTCATTACTGGTACAACGCTAAAACTAAATGGGTTTGGGTGTGAGGGAAAAATAAGTTGTAAAGGAAGGACGTTTGAAAGGACAGAATAAAGGAGTGTTTCCGCTGGACTTCGAAAATGTGCATTATTTTTCGCTCGATTGCGATCGAGCGATGACATGTTTTTTTCCCGACATGCAAAACCCCTGGTTTGATGTAGGGTTTTATGTTTTGTGCGGGCTTAACCTGCAGAAAACATAGAATACCCGAAATCAAACCAAGGGGTTTGCGTGTTAAAAAAAAACAAAGAGGTCATCGCTCGATCGCGATTCTTTCGTGGGAGCAAGAATCACAAAGGGGGTGGAAATTCCCCACCTGGATTTGCTTGATCAGCGGTTCATGCCGCTGATCGAGCATGTTGAAGCGTGTGAGCAGTTAGGTATATTTTTTGAAGTTGCTGGGCGGAGCGTATGTAGTTTTTGTACACTGGGTGGGGCGTCTCCACCCCCTTGCGGATTGGGCGAAAGGATTATTATGCCCAACCCTATAATCAACAGCAACATCACTGCGCAGATTAACCCCCTCTCCCCTTCCCTCCCGACACTCAAGAGACGGCTCTGCTTTTGAAACTCCGGCGAGCTCGACTCGACCTCGACTTGCCAAATGCAGTCGCTGTCGGGGAGCGTGCGCGCGCACCATGGCGACGAGTCCTGAGGTTAGCGCGGCCGGCAGCGGTGACGCCGCTGCGACGGGCGAGGGCGGCCCTCCGTCTGCGGCAGAGGACGCGGCGTGCGCAGCTGGAGGCGCAGGTGCAGATCCTGTTGCGGAGGTCCGTCCGGAGGGAGATGGCGGTGGCCACTCTGGCGGGCCAGGCCGAAACGGGCCGGGTGGTGTGTCGCCTGTGAAGAGGGAGGATGCTGCGGAAGATCGCATGGACGTGGAGGTAAATGGTCTGCCGGACGGAAAACTGGTAATCGAGTCCGTGGGTAAGGGCGGTGGTGTGCCAGGTGTCAAGGAGGGGCGCATAAGCGAGGAAGGCGAGAGAGGTGAGGAGAGGGAGGAGGTTGGGGAGGGCAATGAAGAGGGGCAGAGGGTGGGGCAGGGCAACGGGGAAAGAGGTGCTCGCGAGGGTGTGGGACACGATGGAGAAGGAGAGGATGATGGCATCCAGGGTCCTTTGGACGCTGAAGACGGAGGAGAAGACGATCATGAACGACGGCGTATTGGCGAGATCGAGGAGGACGAAGCCTATTTAGCAGAAGGGGAGGGTGACGGAAAGGGGGAAGGGGAAGGGGAGCAAGTTGTGGGCGACGAGGAGTACCACGCGTGGACTCGCAGAGGTCACGGAGGAGATGAAGATGATGGAGAAGAAGATGACCATGGATTTGGGGCTAAAGGCGATGATTGCGAGGGGCCCGGCCATCACGACGAGGGGAGTGGCTTGGGAGGATCGGGACTGGATGCCGGAGATGGAGCTGAAGACGGAGTCCAGGGTGGGCCTGAGGAAGCCCAGGGAGTGGCGGTGGTTGCGGCGGACATGGAGGCCACGGTTCTTGATAACCAATTTCTGGAGGGCTATGACCCGGTGCACGAGGTGGCACAGAAGGCGTTTCTTGACATGCAGACGAAACACGAGGACTTGGCCCGCTGCTTTGCTGCGTGGTCTGACCTCGAAGAGTACTATAGATCGAAGATGGAGGAGCTCGTGGCACAGGCGGCCCAGCTGGCCGCGAGGGGAAGGCAGTTGGATGAGAGGGAGAAGAGGGTGGAGAAGAGAGAGGGGATCCTGATGGTCCAGGAGATGGACTCTCTTCAGAGAGTGCAGGTGCAGAGGGATGCGGCGCTCGCTGTGATCGAGGAGGAAAGGAAGAAGGTGGCGGAGGAGAGGGAGAAGTTCGCCAAGGAGCGCACCAAGGAGAGGGAGAGGGAACGAGAGAGGGAGAGGGACCGAGAGAGGGAGAGGGATCGGACTAGAGATCGGTCCAGGGAGCGAGTTAGGGCGAAGAAGCGGGAGAGGGAACGTGAGAAGGAGAGAGAGAAGAGCAAAGAGGTAAGTAAGGACAAGGAAAAAAACAAGGAAAAGGATGGAAAGGATAAGGTCACCAACGACAGCGTAAAGACAACGGATGGAAGCAAGGTGGAAGAAACAAAAGGCAAGCTGGACAAGGAGGCTGAGAAGGCGAAGGTGGACGACAGGCACAAACCCATCGAGAAAGATGGTGACAAGGGCAAGGACAACGACAATGGCAAGGACAAAGACAAGGGCAAGGACGGCAGAAAGGACAAGGATACGAACAAGCATGAGGAGTCCAAGGGCAAGCTGGAGAAGTTGAAAGAAAAGGCAGAGACGTCTCACAACAAACTCGGGGCAGTGACCGGCAAATCGTCTGCCTATGAGGACAACTCTTCTGCAGATAAGGACAAGTCTTCTGCAGATAAGGACAAGTCTTCTGCGGACAAGGACAAGCCTCCTTCAAGTAAGGACAAGTCTCCTGCAGGCTCAACTGGCAGCGCTTCTCCTGCTGCTGCAGCATCTGCTGCCGAAGCAGCACCAAGCAAGTCTGCTGCTGTGGCAGCAGAGAGCGGTGAAGAGGGCGCCGAAGGAAAAGAGACTCAAATGAAGGCGAAGTCAACATCGTCTACCATGCCGCCGCCGGAGGACAAGTCCCCAGCCAAAGGAAAGAAAGACTCGGCTACTGCTGCTGCTGCTGCTGCTGCTGCTGCTGCTGCCGTTGCCGTGGAAGCGGAAGAAGCACCGTCCGGCTCTGCTGCTCCAGCCACTGGAAAGAAGGACGCGGCAACAGCACCCACTGGAAGGATTGACGTCAAGAAGAAGCCGGAGGCCGGGAAGTCGTTGGAGGGGCCCAGTCTGGAGCTCAAGTCTCTGTTTGAAGGCATGGACGGCGAGGGCCTTATCCGCTACGTCATGCTGAACCGGCGGGAGTCGGCGAGGGTGAAGAAGGACGTGAGCGCGTGCTTCCCCCTTGCCCTCAACGCGCCCAAGCTTGTCCTCGATGCCCTCGACACGTACAAGCCCGTCCCTGTCCCGTTTGCGTCCGCAAGGGACACACGGCCCATGGAGCCGATCCTCGCACACTGCTGCATCCTCCTCCTGGACGCTCTGGAGGAGTGGTTGCAGGAGGAGGCGAGGAGGGCCGGGAGGCTTGTGCCGACAAAGGATGCTGCGGCAGACCGGAAGAAGAAGGCGTCGCTGGGAGGGGAAGGGGGAGAGGGTGGCCCGCCTGCGGCGGTGGTGGTGGTGGTGGCGTCGTCGGTGCAGGCGCAGGCGAAGGCGCTCGTGGACCGTTNCGCACTGACGGTGTCGCACAGGAAGTGGGCGGCGAAGCTGGTCAAGTCGCTGGGGATGGAAGGGAAGATCCCAGGTGAGAGAAGGTGGAAGGGGGCGGCATTGGAGAAACACGGTGTGCAGCTCTGCTTTGGTTGAAAGGTATTGGCACGGTTCTTGCAGACGAGTTGGTGCCGTTCTTGCAGACGAGTAGGCTTGGTTCTTGCGGACGATTTGGCACGGTTCTTGCAGACGAGTAGGCTTGGTTCTTGCGGACGATTTGGCACGGTTCTTGCTGACGAGTTGGCTGGTTGTACTCTCCCAGGGAGGTACCAGGGCAACATGCAGGCGCTGTGGTTTGGCAGATGGCAGTCAAACGTGCGATGATTCTGTACGCAACAGCGATTGAAGGACATGGATCGGTGAACACGGTCGTGATGCCCATCCAATCCAGCTGCTGTGAACCGGCGGAGCAAACGTGGGCTCTCACTTGCGGACGTCCTGTTGCGTTGTTTTTCGTGTGGCCGCTTGGACCACAGCAACGGTGAGGCCTCATGCGCTGCCATGCATCACTGCCTGCCCGCCACTGCCATCGTGCTCGCAAATGCCAGTGGCTCCCATGATCAAGCGGCCGCAAATCACATTGTTTTTGTGTTGGGACGATGAGAGCTTGCCAGAGACTCGCAGAGATCATGCCTCTCGCCTTGTTCCCTGTGCCGAAAAGAAAAAGAGCATGCATGTCTCCTCTCGCATGCGAAGGCCTTGTGTTTGCGACGAGAGCCAACCAAGACAATGGCTGGGTAGGAGTGCGGGAGCACCATTTGCAGCCGTCCACCGCCGTCTCATGCTACCTTCACCTCAAACTCGTCTTGCACCTCCAGGCTGACTGATCGCCTGGGGCGGATCGCTTCGGGGCCAGCCCAACGCGCATCTGCCCAACCGCCCATTCAGCCATGCACCAATCAGCACACCGGCTCATCCACCCACCCACCTACCCACCCGCCTATCCACCCACCTGCCTACCTACCTGCCCACCTGCCCACCTGCCCACCTGCCCACCTGCCCACCTGCCCACCTGCCCACCTGCCTGTGCCTTACACGTGTGCCCACGGTTTTTGTGAAGTATGTCGTTTTTCTCGTTTTACGACTGTTGACGCACCCGCACATCAAGGGGTGTCTGGTCTACGCTGATGTCCACTTTGCATCCACACTCGACGACGTGCAACGTTGCCGGCATGGTTCAACGACCGGCAGACAACGGTTCAGCGACCGGCGACGTCTGATGACGTTATGCTCGCGTTTGGCGCGCCGTTGCATGCGGACATGATGCTGAGGCACTGGAATGACGCGCCATGCGACGTGCCATGCGACACATGAATGTTCCCGAGTTTTTTGCGGGACAATGATGGTGTGAAATTTGTCAATCTTGTCCGTGTGCCCATCCTGGCCGTGCGCTCTTCCTCGGGCGTGGTGCGGAAGCTGATGGACACTTGGCAGTGTACATGGACGCCATTGTGCATGGTGCATGATGCATGGTGTATGATACATGGTGCATGATGCATGGTGTATGATACATGGTGCATGATGCTGGCATCCCAGTGGAGTAGGACCCAGCTGTTACTTGATGTAAGTTGCACTCTGGAAGTCATTGTCTTTTGCTCTTTGTATCTTTTTTCTTTGTTCCCCCCC
>SZWC01021749.1:0-27171 GCA_023375785.1 Penium margaritaceum | reverse complement strand
GCACCCGGTGGATTGTACCGGTCCGACGAGGAGACCCGGTGCTTGTACTAGCGCTTCCGATGTTCGGAAAGCCGTGTGTGATGTCTGGACATTGATTCTGAGATTTTCTGGCACTACTAATTTTCCAGTGGTCGAGACCCGGGCACTCGGAGAGCTCTTCCGGTGCCTCGAAAAGACCACCGTTATTGTTACCGTGGTGTACGCAGTGTATTCTCCCCGCTGACTTGTTTCGGTTCAGTGGGGGTGAAGGGGCCTGGTGCAGCTAGCTGCCGGCGCCCCTACTCAAGCCTGCTAGGGGCTCAATTGTACTTTTTCCTTCTTTTATATTCAGCGTTCTACACTTCGTCAGATTCTTGCTGTCTTGCATCGCAGTCACACACAGAGCTCATGTTCGTTTTTGCATTGGCCTGCATGCCTTAAAATGTTTCCAATTTGGTATCAGAGCACAGGGGGCGTGTGAGCAACAGAAGCAGTAGAAGTGGGCGGAACACAAAGAGAACGCGGCACGTGGCGCCACGCCGATAGGAGCGTAAGGGAGCGCAAAGCGACGGCACGTGAATGCCACAGGGGTGGTGAGCCGCGCACAGCAACAGTAGCGACTATGGCGGCAATAGCAATAACAACAGCAGACGAAGCATCCGCAGCAGCTACGATGCCACGTAACAGGAGCAGTAGCGGCAGCGTAGCCGCTCACAACAACAGTAGCAGCGGCGGTAGCAGCAGCAGCAGCAGCCAGCACTAGCATTCGCAGCAACAGCACAGGCGACAGCAGCAGCACTAGGAGCAACTGCTTTGACGCGCAACAGCAGTAGCAACAATAGCTGCAGCAGCGCATTAGTCGCTACAGCAACGGCGTCAGCAGCAGCAGCACATAGCAACAGCAGCAGCCACTGCAGCAGCGGCGGCAGCAGCAGCAGGGTGCAACAGCAAGCAGTAGCGGCGGCAGCAGCAACCGGCAGTCGCGGTAGCAACAAGCAGTAGCAGCCGCTGCTACGTAGTTTAGCAGCTGCAGCATCAACAGAAGTAGTAGCAGCAGCAGTGTCGGCAGCATCAAGCAACAGCAGCAGCAGCTGCTGCGCAGAGTAGCAGTAGGAGCAGCAGCGGCGGAAGCAGCGGCAATAGCAACCACAACAGTTGCACCCGTCGTTACAGCTCATGCTGCAGGAGGGCCTCGCAGCCCTCCTCTGAGGGTCCCCGCCCCCTCGGAACGGCCCCCCCGACCCCCATCAGAGGGGCCTCTCCGATGGGGTCCGTCGGCCCCGTTCGCCTCCCTCCCCTCTTCTCGAGGGGGCCCTCTGAGGGCCCCGTCGAGCCCCTCCGAGGAGCCCCTCGGAGGGGCCGGTCGGCCCCGTTGGCCGACCGATGGAGGGGTAGCTAGAAACCTAGGCAGCAGGTTGGAGCAGCATGCGTTGTTGATGAAGCGTATGGGCTTCCACGCTCGTTGCTTAAGTCTGCTGCCCCCTCAGTCTGCTGCTCTAGAGACTATATCTGGAAGCGCTGGGTTTGTTACTCAGAAGTGTGCGCGCCGATGTTAACGCCAGAAAGCAGCTGAAAACAGGAAGTAACTGATTAGTAATGAAGAATGAGCAACAATGGGAGACCCCTCCAAGTTCTATCTTCCCCCCACTAGTNCCATGACTCACAGGCGTAATGCACATGTGCGGGCAGAGACACAATCAACGACCAAACTCCCCCAGGCCAAGCAGAGGCGCACGCAGGGATAGAGAGAAACACTCACGGACACATGCCAACTGAACTCACAGCTTTCTTGAACGAGTCGCGCTTCAGTGTCTTGGTCAAGAAGTCAGCCAACTCTCGTGCTGTCTCAACCCACACGATGCTGACGCTGCCGTCATGCAACAACGAACGCACATAGTGATACTCAACATTGATGTGCTTTGTGCGCGTGTGATGCACGCCGTCATTGTCAGCGATGGCCATGGCACTCTCATTGTCACAGTGCAACGTGATGGATGCGACGGACTGACTCAACTCGGACAACAGACGACGCAACCACACACTCTCACACACGCATGAGCCAAGAGCAATGTACTCAGCCTCATTAGTGCTGTGTGCAATGCATCCCTGCTTGCCCTTGCGCCAAGACACAGCTGTGCCGCCAATGAGAAAGATCCAGCCTGAGCGACTCTTACCGTCCGGAATGCCGGCCCAGTCACTATCGGTGTAGCCCACCGCGACAAGAGACAGTTGACGGCGGAACATAAGACCTCGCCGAGGAGTCGAGACAACATAGCGCAGTACTCGGATCACGGCCTCGTAGTCGAGGTGACGTGGCTCCTGAGAGATCTGGGCCAGGAGGTTGAAGACGAACGCGATGTCTGGGCGCGTCGTCGTCGCCAGGAACATCAGTGACCCGATGACTCGCAGGTATGTGGTCATGTCAACTGGTTCCTCCACAATGACTGGGTCAGGACTCTTCAGCTTCGCCTGGCCATCGGGTGACAACGGTGAGGATGCACTCGGCATGCGTGGTAGGTCCTCCGCAAAGCGGGTTGAGAGTGTCTGCACATAGGCGGCCTGGTGGATGTGCAGGACGCCCTGGGAGCGATCATGCTCGAGCTCCATGCCCAGGAAGACTCTGGCAGACCGAAGGTCCTTCATCTGGTAGGTGGTGTGCCGCAGACCCTTGACACGCAATGAGCAGATCGTCGACGTAAACCAGAACAGCGGCGAAGGTTTGGCCTCACGTACCGACAAACAGTGCGGGGTCAGCAGTGCTGCGCTGGAGCCCGCCACGAAGGAGCGTGCTACTGATTTCTTAGTTCCAGCACCAAGGCGACTGCTTCTGGCCATAAAGGGCCTTGCGTAGTCGCCAGACTCTCCCAGTGCCATTGTCGAAGCCTGGGGGCTGCACCATGTAGAGCTCCTTACCCTCCACTGAACCATAGAGAAAAGCGTTGCTCACGTCCATTTGATGCAGCTCCCATCCGTGCTGGGCGACCAGACTGAAGAGTTCCGGGCTAGTGGAGAACCGGCCAACTGGGGCAAAAATCTGGTCGTAATCGACTCCCAAGAATCTGGGCAAACCCCTTGGCTGTAAGGCGAGCCTTGTACTTGTCCAAGTACCCGTCGGGCTTCCACTTGCGTCGAAAGACCCACTTGGCGCCGATGGCCTTCCGTCATGGGGGAAGGTCGACGAGGTCATACACGTGGTGCTGTCGGATAGCGGCGAGCTCATCAGCGTAGGCAGCGTCCCAGTGCGCGGCCTCAGGAGAGGCTCGTGCCTCACGTAGGGTGTCTGGGTCCTCCGGGCGTGTTGTGGAGCGGACTGAGAGAGCGTGTGCAACTCGAGCCCCAACTGGGATGCGCGCGAGTGTAGCCACGACAGCGTACCGATGCTCATGATGAAGCATGGCGTAGCCCAGTGAGTAGCCCGGGTGAAGGTTTGCAATGAGGGCCAAGGTGGTCAGGCCGAGGGCCTTGGTGCCAGGATCTCCACTCACGACCGTGGGAGCGGAGGAGACATGTGGAGCCACGGGGGGTCGAGGCGCCACGGAGCGCGGTGCGACGGTCTGTGCGCTCACCGACGGTCTGGGTCGGAGGCTGCCGCCTGGGCCACGCATGTAGCGTGGCAGGGCAGATGACAGCACTGAGTCCATCGGGCTGATGGAGGCGGACGGGGTTGCTGGCCCGGAGGGGCTTGCGGATGCATCCGGGGCTGTCGGCACGGAGGGACCAGCGGACGCGACTGGGGCTGTTGGCCCGGAGGAACCAGCGGACGTGACTGGGACTTCTGGCTTTGAGGGATCAGCGGACGCATCTGGGGCTGCTGGCCCAGAGGGACCAGCGGATGCAACTAAGGCTGCTGGCCCGGAGGGACCAGCGGATGCGACTGGGGCTGCTGGCCCGGAGGGACCAGCGGACGCGACTGGGGTTGCTGGCCCGGAGGGACCAGCAGACGCGAGTGGGGCTGCTGGCCCGGAGGGACCAGCGGACGCGACTGGGGCTGCTGGCCCGGAGGGACCAGCGGACGCGACTGGGGTTGCTGGCCCGGAGGGACCAGCAGACGCGAGTGGGGCTGCTGGCCCGGAGGGACCAGCGGACGTGACTGGGGCTGCTAGCTCGGAGGGACCAGCGGACGCGACTGGGGGTGCCGGCCTGGAGGGACCAGCGGGCGCGATTGGGGCTCCTGGCTCGGAGGGACCAGCGGAGGCGACTGGGGCTGCAGGCCCAGAGGGACCAGCAGACACGACTGGGACTGCCGGCTCGGAGGGACTGAGGGATATGTCATCCGTAAGTGGCAGGACGGAGGACGGACTCACCACTCCCCCACACAACAAGATAGATATGGATGAGCCGGAGCGAATGAGGTCGCGAGGAAATAGGTCCTCCAAGAAGAGGGCGTCCCGGGACCCAACGATGCAGTGCCAGGAGGGATCCCAGAAGCGCCAAGCCTTGGACTGACGAGAGACACCGAGGAAGGTGCAGGGATGTCCGCGAGGGGCGACCTTGACGCCCTGCTGCGGGACAGGCAGCCACACAATGGCCACACAGCCCCAGACGCGAGCTAGGCGGAGGTCAGCTCAATGACCGCACCAATGTTGGTACGGTGTGGACTGGCGAGGAAGGGGACCGTGGGGAATCCGGTTCCAGGCCCAGATCATGTAGGCCATGGCTTCAAAATAGAAGCCCTCGGAGAGACCAGACTCGATCCGTTTGGTGCGGACGGCGTCGGCCATAGTACGGTTCCACCGTTCGGAGACATCGTTCTATGCGGGTGTGTAAGGCGCGGACGTTTCATGACGAATTCCGCGGGAGGCGAGAAAGGTCGCGGCCTCACCCAGGTACTCACCACCGCAATCGGAGCGAAAGCGGCGGAGAGAGCGGCCGCACTCGCGCTTTGCAAGGACAAGCAAGTCCTAGATGGCGTGGGCGGCATCGCTCTTCTGTCGAAGGCAGAAGACCCAACGGTTGCGAGAAAAGTCGTCAGTGAGGGTGAGGACATAGCAACCATGCTCGCCGACGGACTCGGTGGGGAGAGGACCCATGACGTCCGAATGGACAAGGTCGAGGGGGGCAGACGCACGGGAGGAAGACAAGGGATACGTGGACTGGTGCATCTTCCCCTGAGCGAAGTCAATGCACTCAGTTGGACACGGGAGAGGAAAAATCTCCGGGTCAAGGCCCTTGGCCGGCTGGGTACGGAGCATGCTATCTACGGCGGTAGAGTGGACGTGGCAGAGGCGGTGGTGCAAGAGGAGATTGTGGTGAGGAGAAAGCGTACTGGTGACAAACACATGGCCTATGGCGGCCGATGGGGAGGAGAGGAGGAGAGGCGAGATACATGCCACAGGTTGCCACGAGCGGTGGCATGCAGCACAACAAGGCCAAACGGACGCAACGACATAGTGCCAACACCATGCGAGTGCACAACGTCCATGCTCATGCGGTCAAGGGCAGCGACGGACAGAAGTCTGAGCTCAAGACCAGGGACGAAAAGGACATCGGTCAGAAAGACGTCACCGGAGGGACCAGGAAAAAAAACGACGCCAACACTACGGACAGGAAACACCTGACCAGAGTGTTGGTTTTTGTGCATCTCTCATTGTACTCTGTTGTGTCCTCCCAGCTTGTGTACATCAGCGTGAAGATGACTGACAGCGAGACTTGACGCTGCTGGAGTGTTGCTCGGTGGAACCGACGCATGCTGAGGCCCATTCACATGTCGCTGGAGCCTCCTCCTCTCGCGATGCGCTCANGGCTAGTTAGCTGAGTAACAAGTTCTACACTAGTGGGGGGGAGCTAGAACTTGGAGGGGTCTCCCATTGTTGCTCATTCTTCATTACTAATCAGTTACTTCCAATTTTCAGCTGCTTTGTGGCGCTAACACTGGCGCGCGCACTTCTGAGTAACAAACCCAGAGCTTCTAGACTTAGTCTCTAGAGCAGCAGACTGAGGGGGAAGCAGACTTAAGCAACGAGCGTGGAAGCCCGCTCGGAGCATTATCAACGCATGCTGCCCCAACCTGCTGCCTAGGTTTCTAGCTTGGTATCAGAGCCCTGGACTGCCATGGTGGAGAGAACGTCGTGAGGGTAGTGGACGAAGACGTCTACGTATGCTTCGGTGGCACCGCGCTTGATGGTCAAGAGCGCGGCCAAAGGAGGTGGGGCAGTGGTCCGGAGGCGACAAAGGATGTCCTCCGTCCGCTGCTAGTAGGAGGTGACCGTCTCGTTCTCTTCCATGTGCAGGGAGTTGAACTCTCGCAGCAGGCGGCTAGTCTTAGCGTCGCTTGACAGGCCATGGGGACGAGTGAGAATGTGCCACGCGGCTGCAGGATCCGGGGTGGCGCCATCGGTGAAGTCGTCCAAGAAGGGCTCGAGGGCGAGGCGGGAAGCCGGAGGGGCGATTGGGACAAGAGTCTGGACGGCACGACCAGCGTCATACAGCTCGTCGGCCAGGGTGGCATCATACGGCAGGGTGTAGTATGGCCACAGGTCCTCACCCTGCACCATGATGCGAAAGCTAAGCTCCCAACTCCTGAACTGCTCGCCGGCCTCAAGAGGCGGGCGGTGGCGTCTCAAAGTCCTTTTGCCTGCGGCTGGCATCCAGAGTGGGGCCAAGGACAGAGGTCACTGTCTGCCATTGGCGCAGAGTCTGCTGCTGCGTCAGGTATTGCGTGCCAGAAGACACAGCTGGGCTGGCGCGCCCTAGAGGGGAGAAGGACGGAGGCACATTGGGGACAGACTGGGAGACTAACGGTTGCAGTGCCGCAAGCTGCTCCGTCAAGGCGGCGAGCTGTTGCTGAAGAGCAGCGAGGGGTTCAGGGTTATCGCCAACGACGTCAGAGGGCTGCTGGCGCCGCTGCTCCTCCTGCTGCAGTTGCTGCTGCTGCTGCTTTCGCTGTTGCTGCTACTCCTGCTGCTACTGCTCCTGCTTCTCCTGCTGTTCCTGCTGCTCTTACTGCTTCTGCTGCTGCTGCTGCTCCTCTTGCTGCTGCTGCTACTGTTGCAACTGCTGCTGCTACTACAGCCGTTGCAAGAAAGGGGGGGTGGGTGTTCCCCCAATAGAGGAGGACCCCTCCCCAGTGGGGCTACCAACCATGGTGTTATGCCCTTTGTTTTGTGTTTTTTTTTCTCTTTGTGGGTTGCTGACGTTAGCAATGGGGTCTGCTGAGGGTGGTGGACGTCCTGCCCACCCTTAGAATGACTTCCCCCTTCACTTGCCCCTTTCTCTGGTTTTTTTTCGAGTTGATGACATCAGAAGTGACGTCAGCAGTAATGTCACTAGCGGGATGCTGACGTCAGCAGTGGCGGTTGTTGGGGCCGCTGCTGTAGCTACTGTTTGTATTGTTATTGCTGCTACTACTACTGCTGTTGTTTGCTGCTGCTGCGGCTGCTGCTGCAGTTGGTGCTGCTGGTGTTACTACTATTGCTGCTGCAGCTGTTAGTGCTGTTGCTGCTGCTGCTGCTGCAGCTGCTGCTGCTGCTGTTGCGACTGTAGTTGTAGTAGGAGTTGCTACTACTGCGGGCTGCTACGGCTGCTAAGGCTGCTACAGCAACAAATGCAGCTGCTGTAGCAGTGGCGGCGAAGGTGGGGTGGGGGAATTTTTTTCTCTCCTTTTTTTCTTCTCTTCCTCGTCTGTCACAGCGGGCAGCTGCTCGCTGCCAGCAGTGAGTAGCGCACTGCTGCCCGCTGTCAGCAGCGAGCAGTGGGCTGTTGCTTGCTGGCAGCGAGCTGCTGCTTGCTGGTAGTGGGCAGCTACTCGCTGGCAGCAGCGGGCTGCTGCTTGCTCTTCGATCGCTGCGGGCAGCGAGCAGCAGTAGCTGCTGTTGGCAGCTGATTGTTGCAGCAGCTGTTGCGGCTGGCTGCTGCTGCAGCTTGCTGCTACTGCACGCTGCTGCAGCTACTGCTTGCCGCTGCTGCTGCTCGCTCCTACTGCTGCGAGCTACTGCTGTAGGCTGCTGCTGCTACAAGCTGCTGCTACGAGCTACTGCTGTTGCGGGTTGCAGCGAGTTGCTACTTCTGCCTACTGTTGCTGCTGCACACAGCTGCTAATGGCTACTGCTGGCACTGCTCGCTGCCGTTTCCTGTGGCTGCCGCTGCTGCAAGCTGCTGCAGCTGCGTGCTGGTGCAAGTTACTGCACTTGGGTGACGTTGCCACGTGCGTCGTCGCCCACAGGTGTTGGACGCGGCTTGCCGCTCACCTCCTCGAGTCACATGTGGGGGTCAGTGCTGCGGAAAAAAATTCAGAAGCATTTCCCCTGGCCCGGTGGCCGTGGGAAAAAATCTGACGCCGCCACCAGGCGAGTCAATGCTGCCGAAAAAAATCTGGCAGCATTTCCCCTGCACTGGTGCGTATGGGGGTCCGCCGGCGTTGTCTGACACCTGTACGCTACTCTTCTGCTGCTGCTGCTACGCTCTGGCTCTGATACCAAGCTAGAAACCTAGGCAGCAGGTTGGGGCAGAATGCGTTGTTGATGCAGCGTGCGGGCTTCCACGCTCGTTGCTTAAGTCTGCTACCCCCTCAGTCCGCTGCTCTTGAGACTAAGTTTGGAAGCTCTAGGTTTGTTACTCAGAAGTGCGCGCGCCAGTGTTAGCGCCAAAAAGCAGCTGAAAATTGGAAGTAACTGATTAGTAATGAAGAATGAGCAACAATGGGAGACCCCTCCAAGTTCTAGCTCCCTCCCACTAGTGTAGAACTTGTTACTCAGCTAACCAGCCAATCAGAAAATAGTGCTAGACCTTTTTTGTGGCAGGCAAGGTTTACTCAGTGAGCCCTGCCAGACTCTTAAAAACCAAAAAAAAAAAAAAAAAAAAAAAAAAAAAAAGAAAAAAGAAAAAAAGAAAGCCCTGCCAGACGCCCCACAGCCCAAAACCCGGGCGTCGTCCGTTTTGCCTGAAAACTGGACCATACCATAATACCGACGTTGCAAACGCAGTGGTGCGGTCAAAGTCAGCTAGAAAAATAGCTACAAGAAGTTATGGCTGTACGAACCCAGGCAGTGCCTATGACAGTCAACGATGCCAAACAGGACCATACAACAGGAGACATGGACCCTAGGCATCGCATGATGCTGCAGACACAATGCCAGAGCTAGACATAGCGCTAGGTGCATGCAGATAGCATATGCAGTGGCAGTGACCGCCGGCGGCCTGACCACCGAGGAGGCCTGCCGATGGAGCTGAGCGCATCGCCAGAGGAGGAGGCTCCAGCGATGGGTGAATGGGCCTCAGCGTGCGTCTGCTCCACCGAGCGACACTTTAGCTGTGTCAAGTCTCGCCGTCAGTCATCTGCACGCCGATGTACACAAGCCGGGAGGACATAATAGAGTACAAGGAGAGATGCACGAAAACCAACAGGGGTCAAGGGCGGAGAAGGGCCGACCCCCCTCCCCCCTCCCCCCTCCCCCCCTTATGTCTGCCACTCGCTTGCTCACTCGCTCGGTCAGAGAGCGAGTGAGCGAGTAGTGAACGGGAGGGAGGGCAGGACAAGCCGAAACCCCCCACCCTCCTCTCCCCCTATTTTCTTCATTTCCCCAGCTTTGGGGAAGTTGAGAATAGGGGATACGAGTGGAAAGAAATACAGAGGGGGTGCACCTGAGAGCGAGTGGTGAAGACAGAGAAAAAAAAACATAGGGGTGAGGGCGAGAAGAGAGAATAAAAAAAAGGGAGGAGGGGAAAGACAGTTCCAATCAATCGTGCGGGGCCACAACATAGCCTGACATCTCACTGCCACCAATAGTAGTACCATCCTCAGCAGCAACAATAGCTTTCGTAGTAGCAGCGGTTGTGGCGGTCCAATGGTAACAACTTCTTAGTGCAGAGCGGTTATTACAACGCTTCCTGTTTCACATTCCCAGCCGAAATCGGATTGTGTTGTCGGTGGCGATCTCCACTTCGAGATGTGTCCTGGACAGACGTTTCCCTTGGGCCCCTGGATTGGTGCGCGCACTTCACTCCGTAGGATCGACGGCGGATTCGAGTCTTTCTATCTATGAGAGATGGGTCGTCTACCGCTTGGAGCAGCAGCCACATCTGCAGTTGCCACTCCTCTTCTTGGAGCAGTCTCCGCTCTATTAGTGGCGGGAACATTAGTAGCCGCAGCTAGTCAAACTCCAGTCTCCGTGCGTGCTGTGGTAGTGCAGCTCATCCCGTCTGATCACGTGTGTTGACCCCGACGTCGTGACCTCGAGGAGTGACAGTACCTATTGGCCTCATCTTCTATCACGACTTGGTGTTTACAACCGGGAGTAGGTACCCTTGGCACCTATCTATTGTCCGGCGCACGAGATGAGTGCGCAGATATCTGAGCAGGCGCCATGCACGTTCGCCTGCTACTACTATAGTGATGGATGTCATGGTTGGCGTCGTTGCGAGATGCGCCCTTGTGGCTGGCATCCACCTTGGCTTTAGCCTCGTTCGAGCGTGCGTCCTCCACAGCACGTGGATCTGCCAACGTTGGTCGATCCCATAGCTGAACCTCTGGAGAACATGTTTGCCGAGATCTACGGCCTGAGACGGATGGCGCGACGGCTTTGTGACCTCGTCGTTACCGAGCGTGCTTCTACTACTATTTCGTCGTTTGCTTCCTTCATCCCATCTCCTTCATCCTCTTTTCCTCCTTCATTTGGTGGTATCCCTTCAGCTTCACATGCCAGCCAGTCCCAGGCTGCTACCATCCTTTCGATCCTCCACTCTCCTGCCACCACAACGCCACCTCGAGATGACATGTCTTCATACAGTCGTTCCAGTCGCGTCCGCACGTGGCGTCGGTGTCAGCGCTCCACACGTCGTGCTCGCGCCGGTCTTGATACATCTTCCACATCCTCGGCTTCTGTTGCTGCACCTGTCGAGGGGGAGTGTCATCATCTTGCATTTCCTACTGTGACGATAGCGACAGGATCCACACTCACGCTGTGCCATGGTGCCTGTGCATCACCCCAGGCAGATGTAGATGATACGGTGACAGCACACGACATGGAGTCCGATCCCGACATGGCGTTCATGGTGGAGACTTGCATGTCATTGAGCTCGACTTCCATGTCCGGGCAGGATCCAGATCTTCCGCAGCATCAAGCTACATCAGGAGGAGTACGAGCACGACGTCCTTGGGGGGTGCCACTCGCGGCTCCGACCGGTTGAGGCCCGGCGGTGGCACAGGAGTCCCGTACAGATCGGGATGCGTCTACCGGACTTTTGGGGGAGAGTTTGTAGCAGACTCATACCAATCTGGCGGATGTTGGAGTACTTGGGACGTGCATGTCATCGAGTTTGACATCTACGCTAGGGCAGGAGCCGGACGTTCTGCAGGAGCGAGTTGCATCAGGA
The DNA here is from genome assembly GCA_023375785.1 of Penium margaritaceum. Taxonomy (NCBI): domain Eukaryota; kingdom Viridiplantae; phylum Streptophyta; class Zygnematophyceae; order Desmidiales; family Peniaceae; genus Penium; species Penium margaritaceum. The sequence continues at coordinate 15,882 of SZWC01021749.1, read as the reverse complement.
GGAGTACAGGTGCCGCGTGCCTGGACGGTGTCAATCGCGACTCCCACCGGTAGCGGCCTGGCGGTGGCACATGAGTCCCGTGCGGATCAAGATGCCCCATACGGATTCCCGGGGACGTTGGCGCACGCAACTTACTCCAGTACGACAGCGGTCGTAGTGCATGAGCAAAGTCGGCCGGCCGGTCTTTTAGAGGTTGAGGCATTCTTGAGAGATGCCACTGGGACATGTGCTGCAGCAGACTCAGCAGGATTCACCGTATCATCTGCGCTACCTGAGGACCAGCTTCAGCGTGAGGAGTCACCCATGTTCCGTGAGTCTCCGGGTTCCCGTACAAACGACGGAGTAGCGACACACATGAGCGAGTTAGATGGTGGTCCTCACTCTATCATCGAGCAGGTGGCAACGACCAGTCTTCCCAACGAGACAGTGCGTGAGCACCAGCTACGCTTGCTGATTGCATTGACGGGCATTGTCGAGCCAGACATGTGCGCAAATGTGTCCACTACAGCGGCAGTCGAGGACATTGGAGCAGATCCGTACACGTGGATGGAGTCACCTCGTCAGCAGGAGCTGATTTCTGCCCTCTCATGTTCACCCTTTCGTTAACTTGTTGATCACATCGACGTTGAGAGTGGTAGTACTTGCACGGACGAAATTTCCACATGCTCCGCGGACTCTAACGACTCCTCCTCCTTCTCTCTCGGCATGCGACCGCTGACTCCGCGTATGACAGACACGATGTGTGGTGTGGATGCGACACTTGCAGCTGGATCCGGTGTTCCAGCGTCTCAGCACATTGTGTGTTTGGTAGACCCCCAGGAGGATGCAACAGCACCGGCTCCATCGTCTTCAGCAGCAGAGATGCAGATAGAGCTATACTCGCGAGTACTGCAGTCTTCATGTGCAGCATCCAGTGAGGCAGAGGTTATCCGACGCGAGGCAGACATGGGTTACCTCCACATGTCCGAGGCAGATTACGCTGACCTGCAGGAGCGTGTAGTGATGCTGCAGCGGGAGGCGATGACATCGCGTGCGCGATTCTTGGAGGAGGGGATTATTACTACTATAGGCATGAGCTTTACGCAACCAGCACCTGGCACACCCACACTCGGGGAGGATCTTGTACCAGCTCCGAGTATGACGTCAGCTGGAGACACTACCATAGGAGAGCTGAGTGTGCCTTCTACTTTTGCCATCTTCGCTCCTGTCGACTTCGTCACCGCTCCTCCTTTTGTTGCTGCCATCACACACCTTCATCCACCCGACTCAGCTGCTCCATTGCCACCTTCGTCCATGAGTGGTGATGCGATTGGTCGCTCCAGCCCTCTTCTTCTGGCCATACACCCTTATGCCTCAGGATGCTCTCTCCTGCCTCGGAGGCCAGCTCTGCCACTTCATCCACGTTCGCGTGCTGCTCGTCCATTCCCTTTTCTCTGACGTACACAGATGCATTGCGGTAGAGCAGAGAGAGGAGAGACTGTGAGTTGGGACCCTTGGCAGTCACACGATGACTGGTACACTCCAGGTGATGGAGTTGCGACGTGAGAAGTCGTTGCTGGAGACACCACTTCGTCTTTGAGGGAGTGAGCCGACTCGTACATGACAGGGGGGCTATCTCTATATGATGAAGAGACCACATGATTCATCATCCACGATCTGTTCAACTACAGCATTAGCATCTCCGTCGAGGACATCGCCGCCAGGTTCATCTGCCCAGGGGGAGTGTTGTGTGGACTTCGACCCGACGCGACGTTATGGGAGATGCATGGAGAGGGGTCCATACTCTGCTATGAGCATACTACAGCCGCACTCTGTTGGTCGAGACCCGGATACTTGGTCGGTTGTACCAGTGTCACGAGGAGACCATGGGGTCGTGTGTGTTGGTGTGTGGCCATACTGCGTGTGGCATGTGCATGCCAGCTGGTTTGCTCATAGTTGTCGAGACCCAGAAACGTGGTGAGGTACACCTGTGTTACGTGGAGACCCCCCTATGATCCTATGTGTTGATTGACGATGCTATTGTTGTCGGCACACAGACACCTATTGGATTGCTCCTAGTGGTCAAGACTCGGGCATAGGTACCGCGAGTGTTAAGAGGAGACCCTCTCACAATCTGACATGTGTATGGTTTGCATTACACTGGTCTGTGGGCGTGTGCATGACTCTTCTCATGGTCTAGACCCGGACACTTGGTATGATGTGCCAGTGTCGTGAGGAGACCTTAGATGGACAGCAGCTGTGTATGTTTGTGTGGTTTACTAGTGCACATTGTGGTTCGGCAGACGTTGATGTTCCGTGCCTTCATTCATCTGTTCTAGCGTGGACGGCTATGTCAGCCAGGGGCAGTATTGGTGTGTGTGGCTTCCACCTGTCACGACTGTCGCCGATGCATTATCCATATACCCACGTTGGCGGTATATGATAGAGGAGGGTGTGATGACACGACGAGCTTTCGGAGTGTCTCGAGACTTCTCCAGCACCTACGACACCGGGTCAGGAGACCCGGTGCCTATACTAGCACTTTCGATGTTCGGAAAGTCCTGTGTGATGTCTGGACATTGATTCCAAGATTTTCTGGCACTGCTCCTATTTTCTCGGTGGTCCAGACCCGGGCACTCAGAGAGTTGTTCCGGTGCCTCGAGGAGACCACCGTTATTGTTATTGTGGTGTACGCAGTGTGTTCTCCCCGCTGACTCGTTTGGGTTCCTACTTAAGCCCGTTGACTCGTTTGGGTTCCTACTTCAGCGGGCGTGACGGGGCCCGGTGCGGCTAGCTGCCGACGCCCCTACTTAAGCCCGCTAGGGGCTCATTTGTACTTTCTCCTTGTTCTTTTACATTCAACGTTCCAGACTTAGCCAAATTCTTGCCATCTTGCATCACACTCACACACAGAGCTCATGTTCGTTTTTGCATGGGCTTGCATGCCCGAAGACATTTCCAATTGGGAGAAACTTGTGCTTGTTTTCATGTGAGGGGTAGCAGAACAGACCACCAGTGGTACTCATCTTTGGCTGGGTGGGTATCAAGCCACTAGATTCTCTCTTAAGGGGATGAAGGTGACTAGCAATTCAAGGATGAAGGGCTGAAATAAGTGATGGTGTCATGGGCCGCTACTCTAGAGGCTGTCCAATCACAAGTAAGCCATGTCGTTGTGGGACCATCACCACCAACGCAAGTGGGTGTGCACTAGACTCCACTCTACCAGTCACAGAAATGAGGGTGGTACTGTTTTTTGGAATGGCTGATGGGTAATAGATTCAAATTAATCCGCTGTCCATGGTTTCGGTCCATAGATCAGCGCTGTCCATAGTAAAAATGACATGAAAGCAGTGCCCATGTTTTCGAATGTCCGTCTGAAAACGGAATTCAATTTCGCTCTTGAGATCGGCCGTCGCCAACCTCGAGAGCAAAATCGGCGACTTCTGACACCGGCCTCAGCGATGTCAGAAGTCACAAAGTTGCGAGTTTTGGAGTTCGCAACTGCGAACACCAAAACTCGCGACAGGGTGCGCCGCATCTTGCAAACCCTCCCCAGTATTTGACAAATCCCCTAGTGACACTGGGGGGTTTGGGTTTTCTTTTTTACTTCCCCAGGCATCTGTCAGGCCCCACAGTAGTGGGGTCCGGCAAATTCCCTTTCTTCTATCACACATGCGCCTGCATCTCTCAACCCCCCCCAAACCTACGAAAAACCCCCTAGTTTAAATGGGGGGTTCGGGTTTCATTTTTTTACTTGCCCGGGCATCTGCAGGGCCCCGCGGTAGCATGGCCCAGCAGATTCCCTTTCTTCTATTACATGTGCGCCGCATCTCGCAACCCCCCTCCAATAACAAACAAACCCCCTAATTGAACTGGGGGTTTTGGGTTTTTTTTTCTTACTTGCCCGGGCATCTGTCAGGCCCCGCGGTAGCGGCACCCCGCAGATTCCCTTACTTCTATCACACGTGCGCCGCACATTGCAAACCCCCTCCCCCCCCGCAATAACAGACAAATCCCCTGGTTACACTCGGGGGTTTGGGTATTGTTTTTTTCTTGCCTGGGCATCTGCCCGGGCGGTAGCGGGGCCCGGCAGGTGCCCAGCGTGTGCCGCATCTGGCAAACCACCCCAAACGTATGACAAACCCCCTAGTTTAAATGTGGGGTTTGGCAGGGTCATCGCGAGCTCGCTGGGAGGTTTCGCGGCGAAACCCCTCCTGCGAGCTCGCAACGACGGGCGAAGTTTGACTTCGCCCTCGAAGTCGGAATGTGTGTCGAATATATTAACTACATGAAATACATTACAGCCGTGCCCATTTTCGCTCAAAAAGCAAAAAACATGGGCATCGCTGTCATGTCGGTTTTGACTATTGACATCGCTGATGAATCGACCGGAACGATGGACATGTAACAGCTCCGTCCTGGGTAATATATGGTGGTGGTTCCTCAACAAAATGCTTTCACCAAATGACGTAGAGTACCGGCCATGTGGGAAGCTTCTGCAACGTCTGAGTTGTTGACATAAGGTGACCTCTTCTTGTTACTAGCCAGGGAAGAGAATGCGATGCTGCTAGGTGTTGTGATTTGTGATGTTTCCGTCGAGCTGTTCACTTTACTGTGACCACTCGGCCGTGTCCATGCCCGTGCACATCCCTCATGCGGACCAAGGAGGCACCGGCGCGTCGGCAGGTGGTGGACCACCCACTCGGAGCTGACCGACGCCTGCCCCATCCTCCTGGATGCTGTGTCGCACCTTTTCTAGTTTTTCTACAGCCTGTAGGATTTTCTCGCCGGACTGGCCATGGACCTGATTTGCATGCTTTGTATTGTGTGTCCACCGTTCAATGCCGGATGCATGTATGTGACCAATCATAGCGTTTGGCTTGAAATCCTGCACGTTTAGGTTCAGACAGCGTAGCGTTCTGATTTGTTTGCGCAGAGTTATGGCCAAACAGTGTTTTTGGGCCGGTTTTAGGACAGACCTTGCACTGCCGCGTGGGACAACCGCCGTGCGCCGCGACAGGTATTTATGATGTGGACCTGTCATTTGTTAACTCTCTCTGCAATTTCTATTGAAGCATTATGACACTCTGAATTTTGTCTCCTGAGAAGATGCATGGAAGCTTCCTAGCAACACAGCCGCTGACCAGGCGTCAGTGCTTGGTCAGATGTTGACGACAATCACAGGTTGTACACACAATGACAAGAGTCTAGCTAGGAGTCACAAATCAAAGTGTCAGAATGCTTCAATTTCATTTGCAGAGAGAAATGACAAATGATAGGTCCAAGACATAAGTACCTGCCGCGGCGCACGACGGGTGTCTCATGCGGCAGCACAAGGTCTGTCTTTAAACCAGCCCACAACCATTGTTAAGGCCGTAACTCAGCGTAGACAAGTCAGAACGCTAAGCCGTCTGAACCTAAACATGCAAAATCTCAAACCGGATGCTACCACTGGTCACATGCATGCATCCGGCATGAAATGGTTGACACTTAATGCAAAAAATGCAAATCAAGCCCATTGCCAGTCCACCGATAAACTCCTACGGGCTGCAGAAAAACTACAGAAGGTCCCAAACAACATCCATGACTCTTGGGCGGTCGTCGTTCAGCTTCGAGCAAGTGGTCCACCACCAGAAAACGCACAGGTGCCACTTGGGTCTGCATCAAGGATCTGCACGGGCATGGACATAGCCAAGTGGTCACAGTTGGCCAAGTGGCCAGCTGTACACGTCGACAAGAACGTCACAAATCACAATACTCCCCCATGACCTGATTGGTACGCATGTCCATACGCGTGCACCATTGAAACGAGTGCAACAACAAATGCAGAAACAGTTGTGAAAGACACTGAGACACCTCGCACTCAACCACTCTCAGGCAAGGGGCGAAGCCGAACAGAATGAATGGCCACAAGAAAATCGCAAACCACTGCCTTCGTCAAGGCATCAGCACGCTCCATGTGAGCGCCAACCCATACGATGGAGATTACGTGTCGCTTCAACAAATCATGCACAAAATGATGCTCAACGGCAATGTGCTTCGTGCGAGCATGAAAAACACGAGAGTTCTTCACAATGGTAAGAGCATTCTGGTTGTAGCAGCAAAGTAAGATGGCCCGAACTAACTCACCCAACTCAAGGAACAGGTGCTACAACCACACTGCCTCGGCATCCCTTGCACCTAGAGCAACATACTCAGCCTCCAATGAGTTACATGCAATGCAACCTTGCCTCCCGTTGCACCAGGACACAACGATACCACAGAGCAAGAACACGTAGCCGGTGTGACTGCGGCCATGTGGGCTCTAGGCCCAGTCGTTGTCGGTGTAGCCATCAAGAACCACCGAACACTGCCGGCGAAAGTAGAGTCCAAGGTACAATTTTGAGACCATGTACCGCACCACTCGCACAGTTGCATGAAGGGCTCTAGCATGTGGAGCCTGTGAAAATTGTGCAAGGATGTTGACAGCAAAAGCAATGTCGAGGCATGTGTTTTTGGCCAGGTACATCAGAGATCCAATGAGACGGAAGTACAAGGTCACATCCACAGTCTCCCTCAGCTGTCTGGGGTCGTCCACCTTTAGCGCATCCTGCCCGTTAGGTGTGAGAGGTGTGGAGGCTGTGGGCACTGTGCTAACGAGGTCACTGAAGCGTCCGTCCACAACACATGCATATTGCACCTGATGTAGTAGGAGTGTTTGATGTCTGCGGTCTTGCACGATCTCCATGCCAAGAAACACAGCTGTAGGACCAAGATCTTTCATCCTGTAGGCAGTCTAGAGGACCATCGCCGCCTCCTTCACGGCCTCCATGGCGGGAGACTTGATCAGAAGGTCATTCACATATTCCAGGATGGTGGTGAATCGCTCAGGCAATAAAGAGATTGGGATCTGCCCCGCTTTGTACATATCCCCCACGAGTCAGAGTGCCTGTAATCTCTTGGTTCCAGCAGCGAGGAGGCTGCTTGAGTGCGTACAAGGACTTGTGCAAACACCAGACCTTGTCACCTTCCTCAAAGCCTGGTGGCGGGGCCACTTAAATCTCCTCATCCAGAGAACCATGGATGAACGCATTGTTCACGTCCATCTGTTGCAGTTCCTAGTCATGTTGTATCACCACACAAAACAGAGCGTGAGCTAAGGTCATGCAGCCGATAGGGGCCAAGGTGTCAGTGTAATCGATGCCCTTGATCTGGGAATACCCCTTGACGACCAAGTGAGCCTTGTGGCATTCCAGTGAGCCACCAGGCTTAATTTTCTTGCGAATGACCCACTTGACCTGAATGACCTTCCTCCCATTGGAAGGTCGACTAGCTCGTAAATTCCGTGCTCTCGGATGGCACGAAGCTCATCCTTGCAAGTAGCACACCAGGCGTCTGCATCCTTTGATGAGAGAGCTTCCCTCCGTGTGCTCGGATCAGGCGCCATCGAGGGAGAGCTTTGAGTGGCAAGTGCACACGTCTCAGAGCTAGGCTTGACGACCACAAGGTCAGCTGCAGCATCACAAACGATACGAAACTCGGAAGTGACCAGATCGTGCCCTACAGGGCACGCTGGATGTGCCTCCGTGTGATTTGTGTGGACACTCAGGCCTAGGGCCTTTGTGTCGAGATCACCACTCGCAACACTGCGAGTGGAGCGCCTAGGTGCAGGCACTGACACTCGCTAGACTCTGGAGACCAATGGTCGAAGATGACCACCGGGCTCACGCGAGTAACCTGAGCTTGAGGGGCTCACCTTAAGCTCAGAGACAGTCACAACAAAATCTGGTGAGGATTGAGGCAAAGGGGCAGGTGATGCAGTGTGAGGAGATGTTGGTGAAATGACAGGAGACACAGGGCTTGGTGTGGTGGCAAGAGCAGGAGTAGAGGTAGGCTCACGCACAGAGGCAGGAGTACTGGTGGACATAGGTATAGAATCATGGGTGCCTGTGGGGTGCAAGGGAACAAGGTTAGAAACAGGCTACACTAGAGAGGTATCTGGGCTGACAGCTATGATTGTTGGGTTATCAAGAGCCGGAGACCGAGAAGTGGAGGGGGCTCGAACGGACACATCAGCCGGACGAGAGGTACTCGTAGGCCCAGACTCCCCCATCCGTCAAGAAGCCTCACATGTAGGAACGTGCACGACGAACATGGACATGATAAAGGTCAGGTCACGGTAGGTGAGAGACTCAAGGAATAGCGCGTCGCGGGACTCAACGATGCAACGACGGGCCCAAAAATGCCAGGGAGATGCCCACAAAGGCACACAAGCAACCCCGCGGGGAGACATTGGACCCTTGCTGGTCCTCGGTGTACCACACAGAAGCTACAGATCCCTAGAACGAGCAAGACGTAGATCGGCACGGTGGCCAAAACAGAGCTCGTACGGTGTAACGTGGTCCGGAAGAGGACCGTGTGGGAGGCGGTTCCAGACCCACGTCATGTAGGTGAATCCTTCAAATGCGAAGGACTCCGGGAGACTGCACTCAGACCACATAGCACGAACCGCATCCTCCATGGTACGGTTCGAGCGCTCAGAGATACCTTTCTACTGAGAAGTAGTAAGAGCGAGACCTGGTGAAAAACCCCGTGCTCGGAAAAGAAACTGTCCATCTCGCCAAGAAACTCGCCACGGCGATCCGAGCAGAATGTATACATTCTGCGCATGGATTCATGCGCAGCCACTACTAGCCAGAGGCAAACTGCGAGTGCATCGTCACTCTTCTGGCGTAGGCTCTAGACCCACCACATCCTAATGAATTCATCAGTCAAGGTGAGGACGTATCGGCCCCGATCGGACAAAGACTCAATAGGGAGAGGACCGAGAAGGTCCGGATGGACCAACTCGAGGGGACGAAGAGCTCGAGAACGCGAGTCAGGGTAGGTACAAGGATGTATTTTATCACGAGCGTAGAACAAACCATCGGTCTTGGGTGGCTTCTCAAAAGAGGCCGCGTCATGACCGAGTGAAGGGTGTGTCCAAATGAGCTTCGACATAGTGTCGGAGTCCACATGACATAAGCAATGATGCAACAATCGTTGGTGCTCAGTAGAGAGAACACCGGTGACAAACACATAAGCGGGAGGGGAAGGGGAGTAAGGAGAAGAGGAAATCCGAGGGACAGGATACAGATCATCCACAACGGAGGCAAGAAGCACAATGATATGAGTATCAACAGCAGTCACCTGAGAAAGATACAGGGGGCCCGACGCACCATCAAATCAAACAACCCCAACACCTTGGACTTGCTATGACTTACCAGAGCCTGTGCAAGCGAAACGAACAGACACAAGAAGACCAAGGACAACAAAGTCACTACGATGATAGGTCAAGTGGAGAGTGGCACTAGAATCGATGATCAAAGTGCCACAATGATCACGACCGGAGGACGTTATTATGTAGTGGGAAATGGAACACTTGGCCTCTGACGGGCGCTCAGCAACAGGCGAGGGGGAAAGACAAAGGGCACAAAGGTGAGACTCATGAATCCAATCGGTACTTTCAGACCCATCATCATCACATGCCAGCTGTGCCCCCCCACACGAGTCATCACGAGCTACAAGAATAGATGAAAAAACAGCCTGTGAACCACGTGCTTGTGACGACACACTCGCACCTCCTTGAAAGTGAAGCGCGAGAAGGTGACAAAGCTTAGTGATGGTGCATTCACGTGGGTCCGGGTCACCAATGCTCACCGGTGGGGAAGTGGGAACCGATGCGGTGGTGGTTGCCGTATGACCAGAGGCTGTGCTGCTTGACGTAGACCATTGTGCGTGTGTAGCTTAAAGAACGCGAGTGATCCACGCCCAGTTGAACGGCTGCTAGCACTCGGTGTAGCGATGAGCGCCTCCACAGTTGTAGCATCAAATAGTACGACCACTACTACCACTCGGTTAATGCTGTTACTACGACTGCTCTTGGCTCGAACCGCACCTCTTTTTTCCCTTCTTCCCCTATGCCGCTGCTGCCACACCCTGGATTTGAGTCGGGGTAATCGGGGTGGAAGAGGAAGAGGAGGATGTGCCAGAGGATGGAGGAGTGGACTGCGAGAGGGGTGTCGGTGGCGATGCGATGACCGCTGAAGTAAGGGGACTCTCTTGATGGGCCACGGCTGCCTCACGGGCGGAAGAAACCTGGAAGAAAAGTTGATGCGTCCAAGGAAGAAGCTGAAGGGAGGTGGAGAAGGGATCCAACACGGCGTTGCTCTACCCCGAGAAGATGTCTGCGTGCTCAAGACAAACTCCAAGCATGAGTGTGCGGAGCGCCCACAGCTGTGTACCTCCTGAGGTCTCAAGGCGCATGAAGATGTGCATGGCCCATTGCCAGTAATCGACTGTGGGCTCGGCAGGTCCCTGACAAAGGGAGTGAAAGGCGCGAATGCAAGCCGCGCGGGTGGCATGTATCTCTGTAGCAAGCAGGGACAATGCCAGGTCCTAGCCCCAACATGGATTAGCACCCGCGCCTGTGTCTGCCTCTCGAAGGAAAGGGCAAAAGTCCAGGACCGTCTCGCGCGACATGACGTAAAGGAGTCTGTGCATTGCCCTGGCCGCTGTCAGCACCTAAGCGTGATCCGTAACCTGGTACAGACTGTGATAGTAGACCATAACCCCTCTGAAGTGGCCCAGACCTGGAAATGAATCTCCCAGTAGTCAAAACCGTCCTCGCTGACATGACGTCGGCGTGGTGTCTCGAAGTCCTTGGGTTGCCACTCTATAGGGAGAGCAACCATTGACTGAGAAGGACGAGGGATCGGGAAAGTTGCTGAGGTAGGGTTTAGACAAAGATCGGATCTCCACGAAAAGAGGGCTAGATTTCTATGGGGGTCGAGAACTCGTCTGAAGCTGGCAGAGACGCTCCTGAAGCTTGCGAATCTCGCTCTCATGAGCATCATCCTCCATACCTGGCATGTCAGTGTCCTCATCTCAAGGTTCAAGAGGTGGCGGGTCGTGTTTTTCTCTTGTCATTAGTGTAGATGCTGATTGCAGTGCTAAAGGTATGACACCGCCGACTCCCTCGGAGGTCTGCTATGGGGCTGTGGACTGCCCACGAAGAAGCTCAGTGAGCGTACGGATGGCGTCAGTCTGCTGCTGCTACACACAAAGCATCTCATCGTGCTGACTTCGCAGGTCCTCAATAGCCTGCGAGCGTTGGCTCATGACCCCTGAAGAGGAGGAAGAGGGATCTAGTGGTCCTTTGCCTTTGTCACTGGTCGTAGCCATGTCAGTGCTCAGTATGGACCAGGGTGTCAAATTGGTCGGATTGCAGAACCGTTAGCGTTTCTCGAGCAGTTGAAAAGCTGGCAACATTTGACTTTCCGNCTTTGTCAGCAGCTTGCACAACTGATGCTGCTGCTGCTGCTGCTGGGTGTTGTTGCTTGCTGCTGTTGCTAGCTGCTCGTTGCTCGTCGTTCGTTGCTAGCTGCTTGCTGCTGCTAATGCTGCCCGCTGCCACCTGCTGCAGCTGCCGCCTGCTGCTGCTATTGCTAGCGCCAATGCCAGCAGCTGCTAGCGGCTGCCACCTGTTGTAGTTGCCGCCTGCTGCTGCTGGCGGCTAGTGCTACTGCACTCTCACGTGCTGAAGGCGGGTGACGTCAATGGTAGTTGAGTGACGTAGACAGGTCCCAGTGACGCTCACTGTTGCCGCTCTGCTTCATCTCCACTGCGCAGCTTAGCGAGAACCGATTCGCTGCTCTGATACCATGAGAAGATGCTTGGAAGCTTCCTAGTATCACAACCGCTGACCAGGCGTTAGTGCCTGGTCAGACGATGACGACAGTCACACGTCGTACACACAACGGCAAGAGTCTCAGTAGGAGACACAAGTCAAAGTGTCAGAATGCTTCAATTGCATTTGTAGAAAGAAATGAAAAATCATAGGTCCACGGCATAGATACCTGCCGCAGCGCACGGCAGGTGTCACACGCGCCATTGCAAGGTCTATCAAAAAAACCGGCCCAGAACCATTGTTTTGGCCGTAACTCAGCGTAGACAAGTCAGAACGCTATCCCGTCTGAACCAAAACGTGCAAAATAACAATCCGGACGCTACAACATGTCACATGGATGCATCCTGTATCAAATGGTGGACACTCAATGCAAAAACATGCAAATTGGGTCCCCGGCCAGTCCACCGATAAAGTCCTACGGGCTACAGAAAAACTGCAGAAGGTCCCAGACAACATCGTGGACTCTAGGGCGGTCGTCGGTCAGCTTTGAGCAGGTGGTCCACCACCAGACGATGCACTGGCACCACCTGGTTCTGCATCATGGATCTGCAAGGGCGTGGACACGGCCGAGTGGTCATAGTAAACTATACAAGTCGACAGGAAAGTCGCAAATCACAACATCTCCTAGCCAGACCCTTGCCGTCGTGTGTACGACCTGTGACTGTTGTCACCGTCTGTCCGGGCACTAACGTCCAGTCAGCGGCTGTGTCGTTAAAAAGCTTCAACGCAACTTCTCATGGCATCAGAGGGGCGAGATAGCCCCCACTGAGCTGCACAGCAGAGACACAGGAGTGGCAGCAACGGTGAGAGCCATAGCTAGAGCCACGGTCCTCGAAGGACCCACCAACCCACCATGACCCGTCGTAGCAGATTGCCATAGCGGAGACACCCTTGCTATCGCATCACTACGCCACCACCACGAGGCAGCCAAGGGCTTCCGAACCCTCTCCAGCAGGAGTTGAGGCATGAGATGTTGAGAAGGTGTCTGTGAAGGGTCCCAGAAGCTTCACTCAGGTCGCACATACCATATCCCTGGACGTGCGAGAATGCAACTGCCTCATTTAACTACTGTTTTTGGCATGTAAGAGCTCGTTAGAAAGCTCTTACAAAACCTTATCTATCACTTCCACTCTTGCCTTAGTTCATGTCCATAGGCTCCAGGAAATGAAACAACACTCTCACATCTATGTTATCTTCCAGTTTTGGGCTGAAAAGGAAATTGTGACATTTTTTACTTTTTTAAAGGTTGTTTTGCACCCTACCACCATCGTTGCATTCAGCATTGTTTGGCGCATAATTGCTCCAAATGTCACTTCCTTTGGATAACCTTCATTCTGACGTCAGCACCAACACTCGGCCAAATTTTTGGCTGAAACATCATTTGTTACCAGAGTTACAAATCCTTGAGAAACGCTGGCAGTTCTGCGATCTGATCAGTTTGACATCCCGGTCCATAATGAGCATTGACATGGCTCCGGCCAGTGACAAGGGCAAAGGGCAAACAGACCCCTCATTCTCCACCTGAGGGGTCCTGAGCCCACGCTCGTAGGCCATTGAGGACCTGCGGAGTCAGTAGGATGAGATACGTCGTCTGCAGCAGTAATAGACTGATGCCATCTATACAATCACTGAGCTCCTTCGTGGACAGCCCACGACTCCGCAGCAGATCTCCGAGGGAGTCGGCAGTGCCATACATTCTGCACAACAGTCAGCACCCGCACCGATTTCAGGAGCATGATTCGACCAGCCATAACTTGATCCTTGGGATGAGGACCCTGACATGCCACGCATGGAGGACGATGCCCGTGCGATTGAGATTCGCCTCCTTCAAGAGCGTCTCCGCCAGCTTCATAAGAGTTCCCGGCCTCCACAGACATCCGTTTTCCATCTCCCAGAGATCCTCCCTAGCAGTTTTCCTCGTCTCGGTATCTTCCATATCCCTCTTCCTTCTCAGCCTGCGATTGCCATTCCTACGGAGCTGCAACCTAAGGAATTTGAGAGACAGCCCCCACGGCATGTCAGCAAGGACAACTTTGACTGCTGGGAGATTCTCTTCCAGGTCTGGACCACCTCAAAGGGGGTATGGCCTTTCTACTACAGTCTGTATCAGGTCACGGATCGCGCTCAGGTGCTGACAACCGCCAGGGCAATGGGCGGACTCCTTTACACCATGGCGCGCAAGACTGTCGTGGACTTTTGTCCTTTTCTTGGAGAGGCCGGCACAGGAAAGGGTGTTGACCCACGTTGGGGCTCGGACCAGGCATTGTCCCTACTTGTTGCAGAGACGCATGCCACCTGCACGACTCACATTCACGCCTTTCACTCCCTTTGTTAGGAACTTGCCGGGCCCACAGTGGATTATTGGTGGCGGGCCATGCGCATCTACATGCACCTTTGAACCTTAGGAGGTACACTGCCATGGACGCTCAGCACGATCATGCTCGGCGTTTGCCTTGAGCACGCGGACATCGTCTTGGGGTACAGCGACGCCGTTCTTGAGCCCTTCTCCATCTCCCTCTAGCTTCTTCCTTGGCTGCATGAGCTCTTTTTCCAAGTGACTCTCGTCCATGAGGCAGCAACGGACCATCAGGAGAGTCCCCTTGCTACAGCGGTCATCGTGTCCCTACTGATGCCCCTCTTACAGCACACTCCTCTGTCCTCGGGCACATCCTCCTCCTCTCCTTTCACCTCGATTACCTCGAATGAGACATAGGATGTGTCACCAGCTGCATAGGGGAAGAAGGGGAGGAAGAGGCACAGTTTGCGCTAGTAGCAGTCGCAGCAGCATCAGCCACCGGCCGGTAGGAGTAGACGTACCGTTCACTACTACAACTGTGGAGGCACTCTTTGCTACACCGAGTGCCATCAGCCCCTCGACTTGGCGCAGATCACTCATAGTCTTCAGGCTGCACACACACAACGGAGTGCGTCAAGTAGCACAGTCCTTGGTCGCTCAGCAACCATCACTGCAGTAGTTCCTGTCTCCCCACTGGCGAGCAGTGGCGATCCGGATCCGCGTGACCGCACCATCACCGAGCTCCGTCACCTTCTGGCGCTTTGCTTTCAGGGAGGTGCGAGTATGTTGTCACAACCAGGTGGTTCACAAACTGTTTGTTTGTCTGTTGTTGTCGCTTGTCATGACTCGCAGGGGGGGGGGGAGCACAACTGGCATGTGATGATGATAGACCTGACAGTACTGACTGGATTCCTGACTCCCATCTTCGTGCCCTTCGTTGTTCCTCCTCGCCTGTTGCTCAGCGTCCGTCTGAGGCTGAGTGTTCCATTGCTCGTTGCACAGTGACGTCCTCTTCTCGTGATAGTAGTGGCACCTGGATCATCGATGCCGGTGCCACTCACCAGATAACATGTCGTTGTAGTGAATTTGTTATTCTTGGTCCTGTCGCGTCTGGACATTTAATTCGCACAGGCTCTGGTCAGTCATTTCCGGTCCAGGGTTTTGGGGTTTAGTGCTTTGATGGTCCGTCTGGCCCCTTGTATCTCTCCAAGGTACCATTTTTTCCTGATTTTGAGGTTAACCTGCTGTCTGTTCGTGCCGGCACATTGATGGGACTCTTTGTGGAGCACACTGCAGACTCCATGACAATGACTGCTGTTGATACTCTTGCCATTTTTCTCCGTGTGAGGCTTCTCAATGGATGGGGGAGTCTGTTCCTAGGAGCTTCTTTTGTCCGATAGATGTGTCCGTTCGAGCCCCCTTCCCTTCTCGGTCTCCGGCCCTTCATGACCCAACGATCATAGCTGTCGGTCGAGAGAACTCTCCTCCTCAGCCCGTTTCTACCCATGTTCCCTCGCATCCTATAGGTATACATGATTTTGTATCCATGCCCACTAGCACTCTTGCCTCTGTGCGTGAGCCTGCCTCTACTCCTGCTCCTGCTGCCTTGGTTACACCCAACCCTACGTCCTTGCCACTTCACCAGCATCTCCTCACACTACATCACCTGCTTCTTTGCCTGAGTCATCACCAGCTCTGGTCTTGCCCGTCTCTGAGCCTGATGTGAGCTGTACGATCCCAAGATACTCGTGTGAGTCCGGTGGTTGTCTTCAACCATTGGTCTCTCGAGTCTAGCGAGCGTCAGTTCCCGCACCTAGGTGCTCCACTCGCAGTGTTGCGAGTGGTGACCGCAACACAAAGGCCCTAGGCCTTAGTGTCCAGACAGATCACACAAAGGTGC
>SZWC01021748.1:4662-33209 GCA_023375785.1 Penium margaritaceum | reverse complement strand
GGGGGGGGGATGGGGTGGATTTCAGAAACTGACAATTTGTGTACATTCATGCACAGAGGACAAAGGAAGAAGAAACTGGAGAGGGGAGAAGGGTTGCAAGAGGGGGTGGAGAGAATTTGGGGGGAGGGGACTGTCAATATCAAGCATAAGGGTAGTGGAACTACAGCCAAACGCACGATTACTGTTGCTGGCACGAGATGGGACTCACCATCCATCTACCAAGCACAAGGGCAAGTCCACACAATGGATTCACAGGCAACCGCCCCTCCTTTATCATAGGTTCCATCAGGTTGCAGAAGCAAAGCCGATTGTTTACACGCATGCAGTGTCATGGGTGGGTGGACTGGAGCCATGGCACACAGGTGGCACCAAACATGTCATCTCGCAGAGACTCACGGAAGAAGGCCCACCATGCATGCTCGAGGTAAAGACTACCGTGCAAGCCCGGTGCAAGTTCACAAGTGACCATGCCTGTGCATTCCGCATGCTGTTGAACATCACCAGAACGCCTAATTGTCTTGTGCAATGTGATCCCGCCTCTTCGCGGCAGCAGAAGACGTCTCAGCTACCGCTAGGGACAGTTCAAGCTTCAAGGGCAAAGCAAACAATCGCGTTTCAATCAAGATTGCTGGTTTGGATCTGGTTCCACTGGATCTGATTGCACAAACTTTGATTCAAAGCGTTCAATTTGCCTCCTAAAACCTTCGGCAGGGATCCAATTGCGCTGATCCACCTGTCACCTACGAAGTCAAATTCAGTTCCTTTCCCAGTCTAATCCAGGAGCGAATTTACAATGTTCTCGATTCCTAGAACTCAGGCAGCGACAGGTGCTCAACCGAACAGATCCTAGTGCTGTACAATTCAGGCCCAAATGGATAACCTCATCTCCTTTATTCCCTCTCGCTCACACATACTCACGGATTTCTGACTCATCTGATCCGACATCGAGAACGGGCAGGCAAGGGCGCGTCACGCACACTTCTTATCATGTGGAACGCGTGCGAGGCAGGCAGCAACAGCAGGAGCAGCAGCAACGCAAGCTCCAGTGCAGCCCACTGGGTGCATGGAACATGCATGGGAACCTGATTGCAGACCAAGCTCATGCTCTTGACCCCTGGCTGCAGGCAGCGCGGATCTCGCAGAGCCAGAAGTTCTCAAAACGACATGCGCGTCACGCAGTTGTATTGCTTCCTCCGGTCGTCTTGCCGGCGCAGATGCACGAGAGACAACAGACTATTGCATGCAAGTGCTTCTAAAGTCGATAAATGACTTCGGACGCCCCAATTCTGCAAATCTCTGCGGCGTTGCACGGCACGATGGCTCTATTTCGTGCATGAAGCGCAATTGAGTCCTGGGTGTACCTGCGTGGAGCGCAGATCCGTCATGTTGCTGGGAACGTCCTTCTCCCACCATCGCTCAATGGGCTTGCCGTCGGTCTGGATAGTGGCCGCGCGGGGGGCGGCCCATGGCGCTCGCTGGCGGCGAGGCAGCGAGAGAGAGGAGAGCCTCGACGACGAGGTAGAGGAACGAAAATTTGAAGCCCGGAAGCGCGGCGTGAGGCTTGATGTAAGAGGAGAGCGGGAAGCAGAGGGAGGCGTTAGACGTGGGGATGTGGGGGATAGACAGGAGGATTGGGTAGGTCTGGATGGGCCGGAGTGTGCGGGTAGGCACGCGGAGGCCAAGTGCGCCCGTGCTGCCACGCCGAGAGAGGGCGCGAGGGCCATGGGTGGGCGCTGGCGGCCTTTGCAGAGCTGGAATTGCGCAGTCGCGGCGGGGACGAGGTATGCGGCAAGGTGCAGAGGCTGCGGCAGAATCTGGATCGGAAGTAGACGCAGCGGAGGTATTGGTGGCGCTGTTGGTGGCGTTACAACGACGGCTAGCCAAAGCCGAGGTGAAGAAGCGACGCCGAGTCGGATCCGCGATCCACCTCGGAAAACAGACTGAAGTCTATTACGGAAGACTCGGATGGCATACAATCCGACGCAACCGAGCGCCGTATTCAGGAAACGACGTGGTGTCTGGCTGTCATTGCTCGGGGAAGCCCGCCACAACGTCGTCGTTGGGAGAAAGGGCGTCGCAGGGAGGGTTGATCACCAGCCACCAACGCGGGCTGGGGCGAGAGTGCGTGAACAGCGAAGGAACGCAGCTGCAGGCACGTTGGTGAGAGCAATACGGGGAGCGTAGGGAACGAGAATGGCAGACATTCGACAGGTTGTGAGGGATGAAGGTGGCCGATACATTGGCGGCAGGTGCCACAGAGGGCGGAAGGGAGGGTTGAAAGGGAAGGTCGGAGCACCCATCTTGGGAGGAAGGCAGAGCAGGGGGCTCGGTACGGTTGGTTGGTGGTTTGTGCGCGCGGAAATTGTGGCTCGGATCCCGTGGGCCGTGTGAGCATTGGCCCGGCCGATTTGGCGCCACAGAGGTTCGGGGGAACGTGAGGGAATGACGCACACGGGAGGTGGAGCTGAGCTCGAGCACCTTTACCTCCCCTTGAGAGACGAAGTCGGCCTTCAGGGCGTCGAGGTGAAGCAACACCTCAGGCCCTCCGATTTCCATTAGTGAGCCACGTGGCTGGAGCTCAAGAAACTAAGATTACTTGAGAAAAATGCAATTTTAGCAATGTCTTTAAAGTAGCACACAAAAATGGCCGGTTGCTGTACGAGTACACAAAAATGGCCACGCCGTAAGATAGCACACAAAAATGGCCGCTAACTGTACGAGCACACAAAAATAGCCACCGCCTGAAGTAGCACACAAAAATGGCCACAGCAAAAATGGCCACACGCGAAAAAGCACACAAAAATGGCCATCGCGTGCTAGTGATGCCACATAAGCAGGTGGCCCTCACAAAAATTTGGTCGCCCGTCTACTTTGTACTTGTATTTTCTCTCTTTTAAAGAAAATTCGACTTAGTCTTAGTGTGAGTAAAAGATGCGTTAATATCTGATGTCATAACAGGACCCTAGGGATAGAAGGTCGCACCTCACAAAAACATATTCGCCTTCATCTCACTTTGTACTTGGAGTTCGCCTCCAAATGGACATTTTTGTATGCTATTTCACAGGTGGCTATTTTTGTGTGCTATCTCAGAAACAAGAATAGCCATGTTTCTAAAGTAGCACACAAAAATAGCCACCCATGAAATAGCACACAAAAATGTCCACAAGAGGGCGAAGTCCAAGTGCGAAGTGAAACGACGACGAGCTTCTTTTTGTGAGGTGCAAAAGTTTGTCACTAGGGTCCTATTATGACATCGAAAATTAACGCATCTCTTACCCACATTAAGACTAAATCGAATTTTCTTTGAAAGAGAGAAAATACTAGTAAAAAGTAGACGGGCGACCAACTTTTTGTGAGGGCCACCTGCTTACGTGGCATCACTAGCACACGGTGGCCATTTTTGTGTGCTTTTTTGCGTGTGGCCATTTTTGCTGTGGCCATTTTTGTGTGCTACTTCAGGCGGTGGCTAGTTTTGTGTGCTCGTACAGTGAGCGGCCATTTTTGTGTGTTATCTTACGGCGTGGCCATTTTTGTGTGCTTGTACAGCGACCGGCCATTTTTGTGTGCTACTTTAAAAACATTGCTAAAATTGCATTTTTCTCAGATTACTTCAAGGTCGAACTGTTGAGTCTAGCTTTTTTGGTTACAATGTACGGCCGAAATGTCAACCCCCCCTGTTTTGTCACCCATGAACCTAATATAACCTCACCTTAAAAAATAGTAAACTTACCCTCATCGTCGAAAAACAACCCCTACATGACCCTGATCCAGATCAATAAGCCTCATCCGCCCCTACCTCGAAACAAGAAGCCCGACTCTTACATCCCTAACGTCCAAGAGTCTCCAAACTCCGTGAATGTGCATATCTTTCCTTATATTTGTGGCCCACCGTTTGACTGTTATTCCGATAAAAAATAGGTGGTTCACTAGGATAAGGTGCGGGACAATGGACAATTCGATAACTTGCAACTTTAGATCATTTCTATTGAGCAATAAGTATACTTCGATGTCAAGTGTGAATCGAGCACATACATACAATGACAACAATCAAAATGAGGCATATGTTGAGTCTTCAGCGCTCAAATCAAGCTATGCATACCAAGTTGCACTGTGAGTGGCTGCTTCGAGAAGGTCTACCCAGAAGTTAGCGAGCTTCGAGAACATCGAGTCACGGTTTTACAGAAGTTCAACACAGAAAAATACTCGACAAAAAGGTATCGAAACATCTATATAGTTCGTGTTACCATTGTCAACCATTCTTGAAAGCAGTCGAAGTAGTTAGAACTGTTGTGATGTTGTGAGTCATACACAGTTGTACAGTTGGTTGTGACCACTCGGCCGTGTCCATGCTCGTGCAGATCCTTAAGGCGGACCCAGCTAGAGACAGAGTTCCCTAAGGTGATGCTCCACCCGCTGGAGGTAGCCTGGCAGCCTACCCAGTGTACCAGAGGGCTCCCACTGCCCACGGACTACGTTTGGAGGTCTTCAGGATTTTCTCGGTGGACAGCCCTGCCAGGCTGATTTACATGTTTGTTTTCTTACACTCTCCGGCTGTTCCCGTACGTAGGCGTGTGACCAGTCGTTGTGTCTGTCTTTTCGTCGTGCATCCGTAGGATCAGACGGCGCTCTGTTTGGACGCTTGTGCGCAGAATTATGGCCAAAACAGTGGTTTTGGGCCGGTTCAGGTTTTGACAGGCACCGCCGTGTGCGCCACCTGCCGTGAGCCACAGCGGCTATTTATGCTGTGGACCTGTCATTTGTTATCTCTCTCTGCATTTACTTCAGTTGAATCTTGAGATACAAGTGCACGTGTCTCTCCCTACCCTTGTTGTCCCTTGCATGACCTGTGTGTCAACCAGCCAGACCCGTGCTGTCAGGCTAGCAAGCAGAAAGGCTAGGAAGCTTCCTGGAATCTTCTCATGGTATCAGAGCAGGCGAGCCAGTGCTCGTCGTGCTGCGCAGCAGAGACGCAGCAGCTGCAGCAGCAGTGAGCAGCAGCAGTGGCAGCAGCCCACAGCAGCAGCAGCAGGTCCTGGTTGGACCCATCACCACCCTGAGTCGCTTGAAGCGACAAGAGCACGCAGCGACGCATATGCCATCATCCTGATGCGTCAGAAACCGCAACGACAGGTTCGTGCTGCAGCTGCAGCGTGCCACAACGGCTTGAGGCCGTTGGAGCCCTTGCGCGCAGCAGCAGCCGGTCCGAGGCCGCCCGTGTGGCGACTTGGAGCCGCAAACCGGGCGAGCAACAGCACCATCAGCGAGCAATAGCAGCAGCGGCGGCCGTGGCCACTCAGGCACCAGAGGCACCAGTACCTTTTGTAGGTGCTGACTCCACCCGTGCAGCTTCCTGGAAGCCGCACGGACGTGGAGGAGCCGCAGACGCAAATCGCGTCAGCCGCCATCCTCTCTTCACCCGCCTGTGCTGGACTCAAATAGCCACCAAAAGTTGCGCGCTATGGCTCGTTGTAAAGCTTAGATCTCAAGCTTTCCATCGCGCCCTTCCTCGCCTCATTTGGAGCTCTGCAGCCTCCAGCATTCACCGTTCCGCATCACTGACTTGAATTTTTCATTTTTTCGGCCTGAGCACAAAATCAGGTCGTTTTTGCCTTTTTCCCCACTTTTTGAAGACGAAAATTTCACCATTGTCTTCAGCATCCTCAGACGCCTCTGTGGTCCAAATTTCGATTCATTTGGACAACCTTCAATTTTTAGTGGTGAAAATTTAAATTTTTAAAATTTTCAGCACTTAGCCGATTTTTTGGTCAGAAGGTCGACTTTTGCCACCGTCCTAAATCAGCGAGAAACACCGTCAGAAACACCGTCACTCCTCGAGAAACGCTGACGGTTCTGCGTTCGGACGACTTTCGCACCGCCTCAGCATGGAGCCGAGCAGCTCCAAGGGCAAGGAGCTGGAGGACACCGTCACGAGCGGGGGCCGCAGCCCACGCTCAAAGGCGATTGACTTCCTGCTGGTGGAGCAGTCGTCACTCCGCCAGCGCCAGGATGAGCAGTCAGGTATGCTGCGATAGATCCGCGATGCCTTGGTCTCTCTGTCTGGGACACCGGGACATCAGCCCAGGAGAGAGAGAGAGGCAAAACCATCGGCCTAGGAGTCTACTGGCCCCACTGCCGCCCCTGCGTAGAGACGAGATTCCATGGTCGAGGAGTGGGATCAGGCGCCACCTCCCACTGGGGAGGACGCGCTTCGCCGGCTGATGGAGCAGATGAGGAGCCTGCGCATTGAGACACCGGCGCCCAGTCCGAGGGGACAGCAACAGGAGCAGCAGCAGCAGCAGCAACAGACCGACCCGCGTCAGGTCTCGGGTGCCGCTGGAGGAGCAGCGTTGATGCCTTTCATGCCCTTCCCACGCCCGCTCCTAGCACCACCAGAGGTCCAGCTCCACACGGAGTGACGACCCAAGGACTTCGAGACTTCCCCGCCTCGCTACGACAGCAAGGCGGGGTTTGACTATTGGGAGGTGCTGTTTCAGGTATGGGCAGACTCAGAGGGAGTCTGGTCCTACTACCACAGCCAGTACCAGACGACTGATCCGCTCCAGTCCCAGACGGCAGCGCGTGCCATGCGTGGACTGCTGTACGTAGTTCCACAGGAGACAGTGGTCGACTTCTGCCCCTTCCTGGGTGCGCCTGGGACAGGAGCAGGCGCAGACCCGCGCCGCGGCTGGGAGCTGGCGCTGACCCTTTTTGCAGCAGAGACTCACGCGACCCGGTCAGCGCGCCTTCGCGAGTTCCACTCTCTTCATCAGGGATCCTCGGAGTCAGCAGCTGATTATTGGCGTCGGGCCATGCGCCTGNACACTCGTCTGGGCACCGGAGGCGGCTCTCAGCTCTGGGCGCTGGACACCATCATGCTGGGAGTGCGCCCCGAGCTCACTGACACCTTCTCCCGCCTCGACCAGGACGTCCTCGCGTCCATGTCCGACACCCTGCAGCTGTTGCCCTGGGCGCAGCGGTACTTCATCCAGGTCGCGACAGCTGACGAGGCAACCCGCGCGCATTGGTAGAGCGCCATGGCCGCAGCAGCAGTGGGAGCGACGTCCTCTACGCCTTCCACACCGTCGTCCACCTTCACCCCCACCAGCTCCACCTCTGCCTCTCCCGCTTCCTCCCCTGCTACTCCGACAGCCAGTGCAGCAGCCGTGAAGGGGAAGAAGGGGAAGAAGAAGAGGGGACTGCAGCAGCCTTCCGGTGACACCGGACGGGCGGTCCGCTGCCACAACTGCGGCGGACCTCATCGCTAAACTGAGTGTCAACAGGAGCTGGACTGGGCGAGGATCACCCGCGGTCTTCAGGTAGCCCACGAGGAGCGGATCCGCACTGGAGCAGCAGCCCGTGCCGCAGCGACCTCGGGGGCATCACCGGCGGCACATCCTCCGCCATCCGGGGGGAGTACCACGCCGGACCCGAGGGACCAGACCATCGCAGAGCTACGTCGACTGCTGGTACTTCGCTCACAGGGAGGTGCGAGTGTGCTGTCACAGCCGAGTGGTCCACAGACTGATTGTCCATCTGTGTTTGTGGCACGTGGTCGTACTTGTGGGGGGGCTGCGTTGCCTCGTGAGGATGAGTCTGACAGCACATAGTGGTTGGATGAGTCGCATCGTCGTGCATTGTCCCGCTGTCCTGCCACACCTGCTGAGTGTCCAGCAGAGGCAGCGTGCTCCGTTGCTCATTGTACCGTGACCACCACAGGTCGTGAGGCGAGTGGCCACTGGATCATTGACTCAGGGGCCACTCACCACATGACCTGCGACCGTACCGCCTTTGTCGTGCTTGGTCCTGTTGGGTCTGTTCGGTCAGTGCGGACAGGTTCTGGGCAGTCACTACCTGTTCAGGGGACAGGGGTCGTACGGTTCGATGGTCCGTCTGGTCCCGTGTATCTTTCTGACGTGCTTTTCGTGCTTGATCTCGAGCTAAGCCTGCTCTCTGTCCGTGCCTGCACGAGGATGGGTCTCTCTGTTCACCACTCCATTGATGATGCCACGATCACTGCACTTGACACTTCCACGGTTGTGTTGCGTGCCTCTGTTGTGGATGACCTGTATCGCATAGTGCGCTGCTCTGCTCCTGACTCTTCCTCTTGCTCATCTGCCCGCGTCTTTGTCACGGGGGTGTTGTCTCCTGAACACCAGCGCCTGTTACATCGGCGCCTGTGTCATGTGAGCACGGACACTGTGTCCAGGGTCATTCGTACACAGCCCGCTCTCGGTCTTGACGCGGCTTCCTTGGAGAAGCCGCCCAAGACCGACTGTCTGTTCTGCGCTAAGGGCAAGATGCATCGATGCACCTACCCTGCCTCCGTCACTCGCGCGCAACGTCCCCTGGAGCTTGTCCACTCGGACCTCCTCGGACCTCTCCCTGTCGAGTCTGTCGCTCACCGTGGTCGGTATGTTCTTACCCTCACGGATGACTTCACCCGCATGCGGTCGGTCTACTGCCTCCGCCACAAGAGTGATGCCGCTTTAGCCGTGCGCTTGTGGCTCGTGATGGCCAAGCGTCAGTCTCGTCACTCCCTCCACACCTTCTGCTCTGACCACGGCGGTGAGTATCTTGGTGAGCTGACCACTCACTTCGCCGAGCTTGGTATCTGTCACCAGCTCTCGGCCCCTGCTACGCCACAGCAGAACGGTGTGTCCGAGCGCTGGAACCGCACCATGGAGGACGCGGTTCGCGCCATGCGCGCTGAGTGCGGTCTCCCGGAGTCCTTCGCCTTCGAGGGCTTCGCCTACATGACGTGGGTCTGGAACTGCCTCCCGCATGGTCCCTTGCCGGACCACGTCACGCCGTATGAGCTGTGGTTCGGTCACCGTGCGGACCTCAGGCTTGCTCGCATTTGGGGTTCCTTGGCCTGTGTCTGGTACACCGAGGACCAGCAGGGGTCCAAGGTCTCTCCGCGAGGCCGGATGTGTGCCTTCCTCGGTGTCTCCTCGCGCTCCAAAGCGTGGCGTTTCTGGGATGCGGGTCGCCACCGCATCGTTGAGTCGCGCGACGCGTTGTTTTTTGAGGCACTATCGTACTACGACCTGTCTGCCATTCTCACCCAGGCAGCGTCTCACGTTCCCACCTGTGAGGCCTCCCGTCGGATGGGGGAGTCTACCCCACAGGGTGAGTCCGTCCGGGGTGCCTCCGGGGTGGGTCCGTCGCTGGCCACCATTGACCCGGCCATCATTGCTGTCGGGCCTGTAGTCTCTACGCCTGCCCCGCTTGCGCCCGCCACGATTGTCTCGCCCGTGCCTGCCGCGACTGCCTCACCCGCACCTGCAGCACCTGCTTCGTCCGCACCTGCAGCGCCTGCTTTGCCCGCACCTATAGCGCCTGCTTCGCCCGCACCTACAGCGCCTGCTTCGCCTTCACCTGCAGCGCCTGCTTCGCCCACACCTGCAGCGCCTGCTTTGCCTGCCGTGGCTGCACTTGCCGCCTCTTCGCCTGCGGCGCCTGCCTCACCCGCGCCCGCCGCGACTGTCTCGCCCACGCCTGCCGCGACCGTCTCGTCCGTGCCTGTAGCACCTGTTTTGCCCGCGCCTGCCGCGCCTGTCTCACCCACGCCTACAGCGTCTCCAGAGACAGCACCTACCCTCCCTGTGCCAGAACCGTCGGTCAGCTCAGACTCAGGCTACTCCCGTGGACCAGGTGGGCGTCTCCGCCCACTGGCCTCACGAGCACCTTCGACTGCGGTTGCGCCACCCAGACGACGCACGCGCAGCGTACACAGTGGTGACCCTGGCACAAAGGCTCTCGGCCTAAGTATCCAAGGCACCTACACGGAGGTGCACCCAGCTTGTCCCATTGGGCACCAGCTGATCGCTGACGAGCACGAGGCTGCACAAGCAGCTGCCGCTGACCTGGTTGCGGTCCATCCGACCCATGAGGCATGTGTCTTGGCCACCCGGAGCTCCCCTTTGATGGTCCCTGATCCAGACACGTTAAAGGAGGCTCTCTCAGGAGAGGATGCTGAGCAGTGGCGGGCCGCCTGTGAGGACGAGCTCAGGGCCATCCGGGAGCACGGAGTCTTTGAGCTCGTCGAACGTCCTGAGGGACGGAAGGTCGTGCAGGCCAAGTGGGTCTTCCGCAAGAAGGTGAAGCCTGACGGCTCACTGGACCGCTATAAGGCCCGCTTGACTGCCAAGGGATTCTCTCAGGTTGAGGGGATTGACTTCACTGACACCTTTGCCCTTGTTGGCCGCATGACCACAGCTCGCGCGCTGCTTGGTGTGGTCGCTCACCATGACTGGGAGCTGCACCAGATGGATGTGAACAATGCGTTCCTCCACGGCATCTTGGAGGAGGAGATCTACATGGTCCAGCCACCTGGGTTTGAGGTCGAAGGCAACAAGGTCTGGCGCTTGCGTAAGGCCTTGTATGGCCTGAAGCAGTCGCCCCGGTGCTGGAACCGAGAGATCACTCGCACCCTCACTCAGGGCGAGTACGTCCAGAGTGATGCCGACCCGTCACTTTTCATCCGACGGACAACCGAGCACCTCAGTGCCATTCTGGTGTATGTGGACGATCTCCTGATTGCGTCTCCTTCACTGGAGGCCGTGAAAGAGGCCAAGGCGGTCCTGCAGGCCGCCTACAGGATGAAGGACCTTGGTCCAGCGGCTGTTTTCCTCGGGATGGAGATTGTGCGTGATCGTCGTCGACGGACACTCCTCCTCCATCAGGCACAATATGCATAGGTTGTGGGGGAGCGGTTTGCTGACCTCCTTGGCGCTGTTCCTGCCGCCTCGTCACCCATCACTCCTGACGGGCAGGACGCCCTGAAGGTGACAGACCCAGCCGATCTGGGCGAGACTGTGGACGTAACCCTGTACTTGCGCATCATTGGCTCACTGATGTACTTGGCCACGACCACGCGTCCCGAAGTTGCGTTCGCTGTCAACCTACTCGCACAGTTCAGTCAGTCCCCTCGGGCTCGCGCTCTGCACGCAGCTTTGCGAGTCGTCCGGTACGTGGTCTCCACACCGTATGACAGTCTCTGCTTTCGCAGATAGTGCTCGATTGTGGTAGATGGCTACACCGACAGCGACTGGGCATGGAGTCCTGATGGACGCAGCCGCACGGGTTACGTGTTCCTGGTTGGTGGCGCCGCTGTGTCTTGGCGCAGCGACAAGCAGGGGTGCATTGCACGCATCTCCTAAGAGGCTGAGTGTGTTGCTCAGGGCGCTGGCGCCGCTGAGGCGGTGTGGCTGCAGCGGTTGTTCCAGTGCTTGGGTCAGTCCGTGCCTACCATCATCCTCCGATGCGACAACCAGAGTGCTCTCGCGATCGCTGAGAACTCTGGTGTGTTCCACGCACGCACGAAGCACATCGCTGTCGAGTATCATTTCGTGCGCGATCTGCTGGAGCGACAGTTGATCTCCATCGTCTGGGTGGGCATAGACTTGCAGCGCGCTGACTTCCTAACCAAGGCACTGGCACGTGGGAAGTTCCTTGGGGCTGTTCGTTCCGTCGGATTACGACCCCTGTTCGAGAGTGGGTGATTGTCCGGGTCCCTGTTGTGCACTCTGTGTTGCACCGGCACGCGTTCTGCATGTGTATGGACATGCGTACCATCGGGTCATGGGGGAGTGTTGTGATGTTGTCAGTCATACACAGTTGTACAGTTGGTTGTGACCACTCGGCCGTGTCCATGCTCGTGCAGATCCTTGAGGCGGACCCAGCTGGAGACAGAGTTCCCTGAGGTAATGCTCCACCCGCTCGAGGCAGCCTGGCAGCCTACCCAGTGTACCAGAGGGCTCCCACAGCCCACGGACTACGTTTGGAGGTCTTCAGGATTTTCTCGGTGGACAGTCCTGCCAGGCTGATTTCCATGTTTGTTTTCTTACACTCTCCAGCTGTTCCCGGACGTAGGCGTGTGACCAGTCGTGTCTGTATTTTTTTTGTGCATCCGTAGGATCAGACGACGCTCCGTTTGGACGCTTGTGCGCAGAATTATGGCCAAAACAGTGGTTTTGGGCCGGTTCAGGTTTTGACAGGCACCGCCGTGTGCGCCACCCGCCGTGAGCCACGGCGGCTATTTATGCTGTGGACCTGTCATTTGTTATCTCTCTCTGCATTTACTTCAGTTGAAGCTTGAGATACAAGTGCACGTGTCTCTCCCTACCCTTGCTGTCCCTTGCATGACCTGTGTGTCAACCAGCCAGACCCGTGCTGTCAGGCTAGCAAGCAGAAAGGCTAGGAAGCTTCCTGGAATCTTCTCAAGAACTTTCTACAACGATACACCGATGGTCCGAACTATTGCAACGTGAGTCTTCCCCGTCTGTTTGTACAGCCTAGTGTGACCAGTCGGCCTTTTCCATGCTCATCCAGATCCCTGATGCGGACCTAGCTGGCGCCAGAGCACCGGCGGGTGGTGGCTCCACCCACAATCCACTGCCACGACGTTACAAGCGCTTGCTGAGATGCATTGCAGTTTTTCTTGTCGCTAGTGTTGGTGTGTGGCTTCCACCCGTCACGAGCGACAGCATGGTGGGCATCTAGAGGATTGCGAGATGTCTCGAGAATCTACAACTTGACTGGTGTGACACAAATCCTTCATGCGGACCCAGCTAGCGCCGGAGAACTGATGGGTAGTGACTCCACCCACCAGTAGCTGCTAGACAGATGCCACAACGCCTCGGGTGTTTGCCGGGTTGGTTTGCAATTTTTCTGCGGACGCTAGAGTTTTCTCGGTGAACTGGCTGTCGAGCCCGATTAGCACGTTTTGCATTTTTTTCCACCGATCGATGCTAGACTTGTGCATGTCACCATTCATAGCGTCCGGCTCAAGATGTTGCATGTCTAGGTTCAGAAGGTATTGCTTTTGGGTATCTGTGTGCAGAGTTACAGCCAAAACAGTGGTCTTGGGCCGGGTTTTGGGACAAACTGACATTGTCGCGTGCAGCACCCGTTGTGCCCCGCGTCAGCTACTCATGATGTGTTCTTGTCAGTTGTCATTTCTCTTTCTGCAATTGTATCTAATTTGAGCTTCTTGACACTCTCTACGTGTCCCTACCCAAACCCATGCAGTTTCGTGCATGACTCATGACTATCATCACACACTAACTCAGCGCTAATGGTTACTCAAGTGGAAAGCGGTCAAGAAGGTTCCAAGAAGTTTCTTATGGTGTCAGAGCAAACGAGCCACAACTCGTGCTCTGCTGCAAAGACTTAGCATTAGCAACAGCAATGAGTGGCTACAACAGCATCTACCCATCGCAACACCAGCAGATCCAAGAGGGACACGCTACAACTACCATGATGTATTTTACGTTCGACTTAAATATTTTTTTTCCTTATTCCATTCAAGCACCCAAATAATTATGTTGTCTTGGATGAATCACTCTCAAAATTACAAAAAGCTATTTTCTACACACCGTTTCACGTTCCGTGCGGAGTCTCCTAGGGACTGCAAGCGGAACGTGAAATTTCCACGTTCTTCTCGCAATCCCTCGTGGACTCCACGCGGACGTGTTGTCCATGGGGGATTGCTACCGGGATCTACTTCAAAAGCGAGCCACGACGCGGGACTTTGCCCTCGACATTTGAAAGTTGAAGATTAAACAAGCTAAGTCGTAGGGAGAGACCAAGGACATGAACGATAAGTCCGACCAAAACAAAAGAGAAAGAATACCAGGGACCTTTGGACGAACACGTCGAAAATTCCAGGGCTAAATATTATGTTCGAATGTAACTCACTTAATTTAGTTCTACAAAAAAGGCGAATATAAAAGACACTACGGTACATTGCAGCGGAGCGGTGGAGGCAGCATAGATAGCGGCGACAGTTGCAAGCGATACCCCACTCATCTTGATATTCGATTGATTTTTTGGTGTATTTGGCTCAACGAATATTTTTTTCAGTGAATTTCATAAATACCACCTAAACAACTTCTTTTTGACTGGGGAACAAAAAACTTGTCGAATGCCCAAAAATCACAACAAAAAAGAAGTTGGATCACCTCCAATGACCTCTTCCAGACATAACGCGGAAACCTCGTTCCGGTGTCAAATGTGTGAGTCTGACGTGGCCTGCCGCGTCTAGCAAGTCGCGTCAGACTGACGCGGGCTCGAACACTGGTCATTGACGGTGTTCGAAATAGTGCGTCATTGAATGTAAGGATTCACCCTTTTCGTTCAACGAATCTCAAGGTGCCACTTAAATAATTTTTTTCTCAAAACCCGTGCTAAAAAATAAAGATTCCTTGATTTATGGATAAAAAAACAGTACAGTAGCAGCCGTAGCAGCAGCAGCGCCGGGAAGCACCTGTAGCAGGAGTGGCTAGAGGCAACAGCCATTACAAGAGGCAACAGCCATTACAAGTAGTAGCAGCAACACTGGGTAGCAGGAGCAACCGTGTTTCACTATCGGCTTGTGCATAAAAAAGGGGGGGGAGGAGAAGGAGGCCGTAGCAGCAGCTTGCGGTGACAATTGCGAGCAGTGGTGGCGTGCAATGGCAGCAGCCGATTATAGTATCAGCACCATCGAGCAGCAACACCGGCGGTGGTAGCGAGTAGCTGTAGTAGCAGCGGCAGAGGGAACCAGCCACAACGGCAATCGCAGCAGCGGTTGCGATCGCAAATAGCTTCAGCCGCAGTTGTAACAGCGACAAGCAGCAGCCATAGTAGTAGCTGCAGCAGCGCTTTGTCGTGTGCGCTGCAAGAGTGGCAGCAGTAGCACGTGCAAGAGCAGTGGCGGAAGTCGTGGGAGAAGCTGCAACTGGCTCCGTCACTGTTGTAGGTGCAAGAAGTTTCCATGCAACTTCTTGTTGCGACGGCTCACCCTTGAGAGTGGGGGACGGGCGTCGAGGAGCTCGTCGGTTGCCGAGCTCGCCGAGCTCGCTTGCTCGACGAGCGAGCTCGCTCGATGAGCTTGCTGGAGGAGTCGAGCGAGATAGAAAAGTAAAAGGAGGAGGGGGGTCCTCGAGTGGGGCATTCCAGAGAGACCCCAAGAAGGGATACCCCAGTTGTGCCGAGCGTTCGGTGAACAAAAACAAAGAGAAAAGGGAGGTGCCTCCTGCTCCCTTTGCTTTTGGGAAGTGAGTTTTTTTTTACATTTCTTTAGTTTTACTTTACCTTTTACTGTGGCTTGAGGCCACTACCATCGGCTGACTCATGTCAACCAGGGGCATCACGAGAGGGTAGTAGGCCAACAGCCGCTTTGAACATGCCACTGCTGAGAGCTTTGGTAAGAAAGTCTGCATGGTGCTGACGAGTATCGACCCAGACAACCTGAACGTCTCCAGTAGCAATGCCCTCATGTACAGAGTGCTGCTCAATACTGATGTGCTTTGTGCGAGAATGATGTATGTCGTCGTGCTTGGTGATTGCTTTTGCACTTTGGTTGTCACAGCGTTAAGTGATGCAGTGGATGGGGACACGCAACCTTTGTAGGAGGCAGGACAACCACAATCTCACACGTACATGTGCCAAGTGCCACGTAACTGCCTCACTAGAGCTCTGGGTAACATAACCCTGTTTCCCACTTTTCCCGGAGACAATACTTTCGTGGACAAGAAATTTGTAACCGGTGCGGCTGCGAGCATCAGTGTTGTCACTGTCTATGTACCCGTCTACCACAAGCAATGGTTAAGCATGGTAGCACAATCCCACACGTGTAGTGGACAATGCGTAACGAACAACATGCAGTGCTGCCTCGAGGTATTTCTGGCAAGGCTGTCAGGAGAACTGGACCAGGAAGTTAACTGAGAAAGCCACGTCTGCCCGAGTGGTGGCCGTGAGGTACATGAGGATGTCGACTATGCTGAGGTAGTCAGTGATATCGAGTGTTTCTCCCAGCTGTGCTGAATTGAGTGACTTCAACAGACGCTATCCTACTGGAGTCATTGGTGTGGACGCAGTTGGAACATTTGCATGCAGGAGGCAAAGCGCTCCCCAGGAGTACGGATGTATGCAACCTGGTGTACATGTAGAGTGTGTGGCTGACGGTCACGCTCAAGCTCCATCCCAAGAAACACTCGTGCAGGACCCATGTCCTTCATCTTGTATGTGGACCGCATTAGGTCCTTGGCAGACTGGACAGCTGCGGGACTGGGAAAGGCGATGAGCAGGTCATCAATATAGATGAGGATGGCTCCGAGGGGGCACTCAAGAAGAGTGTTGGATCAACTGTGTCGCATTTCCAACCGCCTTGCTTAAAAGTCAAGGAGATCTCCATGTTCCAGAAACACGACGACTGCTTGAGCCCATAAAGGATCTTGTGCAGTCGCCAGACCTGGTTAGTGCCATCGGTGAACCCTCGTGGCTGGACCATGTAGATCTCTTTGTCAAGCCTCCCATGTAGGAAGGCATTGTTGACGTCCATCTGCTCAAGCTTCCAGTCGTGCTGCGCGACAAGGCTAAACAGCGCTCGTTCAGTGGTATACCGCCCAACCGGCGCAAAGGTCTCATCAAAAGTCAATCCCAAGGATTTGGGAAAATTCTTTAGCCATGAGGCGAGCCTTGTACCGGTCAACTCTCCCATCACGCTTAAGCTTCCGGCGAAACATCAACGAGCAGATAGTGTCTTGCGGCCTACAAGCAGGTCCAAAAGCTCAAAGATGCCATGCTCTTGGAGGGAAGTCAATTTCTCCTACATTGCCTTCTCCCAGAGGTCAGCATCAACAGCCTCACAAGCCTGCCGCATTGTGGTAGGCTTGGGGGGAGTGTAGGAAGGCTAGAGGCTGCAAAACATGAGGCAACGTAAGTGGCGATGGATGACTCAAGAGCACTGTGGAACTCATGGGCTACAAGAGTGTAGACGACTGTTGATTTGGGATGAACAACACTCACAGATAGACCAAGTGCATCAAGGCCATTGGGACGAACTGAGAGGCCAGTAGTGGAGGACGACGCGCTTGAGCGCGTGACCTGCTGTATGGGCTGAGGGGCTTGTGATGGGCCAAAGGAAGCAGCATCAGCTGGCGTCACGGACGAGTGTGAGCACCGCTGAGAAGACTGTGAGGTCTATAGAAGAGCACACAATCTCCCCCCACATGTGTAGGGCTCAGGATCAGGAGGGGGAACCGGAGGAGCTTCACCTCTAGTGGTGTCTGCCACCTTAGTGGTGTCTTCCATCTGTCGGGTAGACTCAGTGGATGAGCTGGGAGTGGAGTGCACAGGGAATTGTGGATAAGTGGATACCGAATCTGAGGAGCCGGGACTACCAGAAGATGGCCGGGATGTGGACTCGGAGGGACTGCCAGAATATGGCCGGGGCGTGGACTCAGAGGAATTTTGAAAGGTATCCGGCTTAGAGGATGTATGGGAGGACGAGGAAACCGAGGAGGAAGAGTCCTCGTCCCCACTGTCCGTGTCAGACGAGACTGCAAGGGATGCCGAGTGAGAAGGGAAAGAGAACGCTCGGCGATTGGAGGCTGGAACAAACACACCCCTCCTCAGCCGATGTATTGAGGAGAGAGAGGAGGGAGGAGGGACATAAGATAGGTCACGAGGAAAGAAATCTTCGAAGAACAATGCGACGCGAGACTCGATGATGCCAGAGGAGTCAGAGTCCCAGAAGCGACATGCCTTGGACATGGCCGAGACACCTAGGAAGGTGCAAAGGCGGGTGCGGGGGCTGAGTTTGCCGTCGCAAAATTCCTCAAACAACCGGACAACTGCAACGCAGCCCCAGACGCGGGCAAGACAGAGGTCGGCACGATGGTCGTATCAGCGTTCAAAGGGGGTGACATGACGACAAAGGGGAGCATGGAGAACATTGTTCTCGACCCAAGTCATGCAAGAAATGGCTTCAAAGGAAAAGATAAGGGAAGGGGAGGACTCACTGAGAATAGTACGGACACTGTTAGCAAGTGTACGGTTCCATCGTTTAGAGACGTTCTATTGTGGTGTGTTCAGAGCGGAAGGTTCCATACGCACACCAAGAGAGGTCAAGAAGCACGCTCGAGGATCCATGACTCCCCACCACGGTCACAACGAAAGAATTTCTGACAATGACCACAGACCAGTTCACCCTGAGGCAGCCAGGACTCGAGAGTGGGACAAACGTCACTCTTCTGGCGAAGGGCAAAGATCCACCGCATGCGGAAAAAATCAACCATAAGGTAGAGGACATAGCGGCCAACTCCCCCCTAGAGCATCATGGGCAAGAGGTCCCATGACGTCAAAATGTAATAAGTCAAGGGCATAGGACGTGCGGGGCTCGGATGTGGAAAAGGGGGAAGGTGCATGTTTCCCTGAGCACAGTCAAGGCAATCAGTGGGACAAGGTGTAGGAAATGTGTCGGCGGCAAGACCATGAGCGAGCATGTCTCGTAGCAGAATATCAATAGCAACAATATGGATGTGGCAAAGATGGCAGTGGAGGCGTTGTGTGTGTGCGGGAGAGAGAGAACATGCAACATGAACAAGGGTAGTGGAGGTTGGATGAGGAGCAAACGAGGGCACACGGTACAAGCGGTCACAGCACCTGCCACGCAACAGGACACGGCCAGTGGTGCGATGCAAAACAGAGGCAGCGCCACGGCTGGAAGAGAAGTCTATACCCTGGTCATTCAGGGTCGTAACAGAGAGCAGACTGAGCAGGCACAAAAAACACATCGGACATGAAGAGTTCCCTCCTAGGGCCAACAAAACGGACAACTCCAACACCCTGGACTGTTAAGAGCTGGCCAGAGCCAGTGGAAACAAAGCGCACAAAGTCGACAGGACCCAGAGAAACGAACGAGGAATGAGAGGAGGTCATGTGGTGAGTGGCTCCGGGATCAATGATCCAGAAGTGACCCGACACACGTATAGATGCAAGGTCTCGAATCACAACGGCAATGGCAGAGCGATGAGGAAGGTGCTGACCATAGGCAGCAAGGCAATGAGGTAAGCCATAGGAATACCACTCCTCAATCCACAGGAAATCAGCTGGGGAACAACCATGAACATGACCGGATGACAGACCATGAAGAGACTCAGCAACATCACACACAAATGTCCCCTTGACTAAATGTACACTCTCATCTCCCTGATCACTGAGGTGTCTCTCGTGGACGACATGAGAGAGTGCAGAGTCCAGCTGGCGCTCGTCGTTGGATGAGCCAGGGGTGATGACGACGCCAAAGGCGGGGTGCCAAGAAGAATAGGTGGATGACACCCATGGTGGAGGAGAATAGGACCCGGAAGGGGGCCCAAAGTAGACATGGCCGCCAAACCCCGGAGGCCAGCCCTAGAGAGGGGGCGGATGTGGAGAAGCCATGTCGGTGTTGTAAGCAGCAGGTTCGTAGAGGAGGAGGAAGGGCGGCTGGAATGAAAAGCGAGGGTGGAGGAACGAGAGGGACCACTACCTGTCCTGGATGAGCGTGTCCAGTGTGCACGCATGGCGGATGCAAGGCTAGCATCATGAGGAGCATCTGGGCACTTTGGTGCCGCAAGGCCCGCGGCATCGCAATTCCAGCATGTAACACTGCAAAAGGAGGAAGAAGAAGAGCCAACGCTATCAAAACCGAGCCCTTCACCGCGCCCTCCTTGTCCACCGCCACCAGAGACACCCCCTCGGCCTTTGCCCTTACCACGACCTCCACGCCCACCACCCCCTTGAGAAGCAAGGGAGACGGCTGTCGTGGGTGAGGTGGTGGTGGAAGCTGAGGCTGGAGCACACGGTGAAGGAGGGAGTGTGGTGGTAGCTGCTGAAAAGGTTGTATGATGAATGCACTTGTTTTGCAGCGAAGTCCACCAATCTGTCAGACGCGAGGAGGTGAATGTCCACAAGGCACTGATGCCGGGTGGTGCATCCGCATGGACAGGTATGGCGGCTAGGCGTTCAAACTCAGTGGCCTTCACCTCTCAGAAAAAGTCACTGAGTTTGTGGATGAGGCCA
Organism: Penium margaritaceum; assembly: GCA_023375785.1. Taxonomy (NCBI): domain Eukaryota; kingdom Viridiplantae; phylum Streptophyta; class Zygnematophyceae; order Desmidiales; family Peniaceae; genus Penium; species Penium margaritaceum. Next base: position 13,379 of record SZWC01021748.1, on the reverse strand, counting down.
TTGACGATAGAGAGGACAACAGGGAGCTGTCAAGGTCTGCCCTTGCCAAGGTCACGTAGCAGGCGCAGACTGCGAGCCTAATAGGCATCGGTAGTCTCATCAACACGCAAAGAGAGCGTGTTGAGCTGAACTGTGACAACACTTTGGGCTGCATGTCCAGTCACTCTCGTTCGCCATTTGATCAACGCGTAAGCACCAATCGGGTCAGCAGGAGTGCGGCGTGCAGTGTCGGCATTATAGGACCCGATCTCGTCAGTGAGACCGTCAGGTCCGGCACAAATGAGGGCATGTAAAGCGCAGGCAGACTCAGACTCAATGGGCACAAAGGAGGGTCAGCAGAGGGATTGGGCTCATGATAGTGTTCCCTGAGCTGCTCCCCCTGTGCCCAAGCACTGAAGCAGACTTCCCAATAGTAGAAGGTGAGGTTAGAAATGAAGTGAGGCGGGTTAGAGTCAACGTCAGGTTTGCGCTGCGCAGGTGATGCAAGTGCTTTGGCAGCGGCTGCGCAAGCGGCGACTACAACTACGAGAGAATCAGAGGAGGATGAGCCAGCGGTGACAAATGTGGAAGCGGGTGAGGTGGAGAAAGCACCAGCAATGCTAGCGGTAGTGGATGCACAGGATGTGCCGCACAATGCAATCTGGAGGCAGTTAATGACCAAATCATGGTTAGCTTGTGCATCGAGTACAACCTGCAGAGGAGTGCACTCGCGCTGCAGCTCAGCCTACAAGGCAGTGTATTGGTCATCGTCAACCGGCATGATGCCGATGACGTAACTCTGCCGTTTTTCTTTGGCAGAGTTTCCCTTGCCCCGTGGGTGTAGGAAATGTGGGGTGAGTACGTCAAGGGTCTGTTGCAAGGCAATGAACCTGAGCACACAAACAAGCCAATGCAGAAGGGACAAGGACAAAGGCAAAGACCAAGATCACCAAGCACAACGGCAAAGGGAGAACAGCGATGGACGAGCAACTGCAGCTGAGGAAGCTGATGGTGAGACAAGGAGGCAGGCTACTCCCGTCAATGCTGCATACGACAGGGTGGAGATGGCAGCAGCCGTCGAGACCAGCAGTTGGATGTGAGGAGTCGTTGACGATAAAGAAGAGGGAAATGCTGATGCCTGTGAAGTTGATGTGTGATTGGAGTTGATGACACTAGAGAGTGTCATTGCCACTGCAACTACTGTTCATGCAACTGCGTCCGCAACAGCTGTGATCTGAATGGTGACGTTGATAGCAGCAGCTGCCAAAGAGCCCTGATCAACCGCAGTTGCTGTGTATGTCTCAATGGCTCTACCTGCAGCAGTGCTAGCTGGTGCATGTGCAGCACGTGCTCTGGCGGTTAAGATGGAAGCAACAGCAGTACTAGAAACAAGGGCGACCTGCAGAGAAGTTAGGATGTCAAGATATGGAGAAGCATAATCTACAGCGGATGCAGTTGGCCAAAGCACGACCGAGAAGTGAAGTGTTGGCAGTGGAGAACACCGGTGTTAACTGTGGGGGAGCTATTGTGTGAGGCAGGTTTTTATGTAAATGTTGCTACTATCAATGTGGTCACTGTCGACACCACGTCAAGAACGCAAACGAGAGAGCGGCTGCCGTGGTAACGGCGTGGTCAACTAACATGCGTCTGCCGCAGCACGGCTGAGAATTCAAGGAACGGCAACGGAGAATTCCGATGCCGTAGTTGCAACTCTGCCGTTCACGAAGTCAGGGCAGCACGTAGATCACGGCTCCCGTGTGTGCGGCGCCAATCGTCGCCACCATAATGGGTGCGCACACACAGCTGCCGAACCAGGTGCGTCTGCCATTGCCACAGCATGGCCCACGTGCGTGCGTATGCCACAACACCGTTGAGAGTAAAATTGACAGCTGTGGAGAAGCTTCGTTACCCTTGGTGCAGCCACGTCGATTGTGGGCGACTGGGCATAGCACGGCTGCAGAGACAATGACTGTGTACTGCAACTACGGTAGAGGTTGTTGCTCCAGCTAAAGCCACTGCCGTCGTACGTGAGCGAGTTGCGCAGGATCACCCGTCATGTGTATGTAACCTGAAGAGGCCTCAGGACTGTCGGAAGGAGGAGTGATTCCTCTTGCTCTGATACTAGTAGTTAGCTGTGGTTGCTAGGATAAGCAAGCAAGCATGTGAAGGAAGCAACGCCATGGATCGGGGACAAGCTCACGTTACGTTCGAGGGTCTAAAGACAAGTAGTAAGCGAGTAAGGAGTGAGCGAAGTGATAAGCGCCGGTTGACCGGGCCACCCACGCAAGGCTCTCAATGTGGGGCCCAGACGCCACCCATGGATCAAACCCCAACCTGTAGCAAACGAGCTATAGCGGGTGTCTCACACGTCGGCATAAATTGGACGTGCGGTCCTGTGAGATCAACAACCCTGCTCACTACACTACACGCATGCAAATGTGCAAGGATCCAACCACATCGATCACGAGCGTATGTGGTGCATGCACTCCTCCAAGTGTGTGCCCCATTCTAAAATGTAGCAATATGAAACATCACTACAATCAAACTCTCCACAAGACCGGCGTTGGTGCTGTGGTCACCACTTGATAACTTGATAGTGTTGCCACCACTGTCTGTCCCATGTTGTGTTACAACTTTGCATCGGAGAGCTTTGGTCCAGATTAGTCACCTGGAGTGATGATGATGATGATGATGATGATGATGATGATGATGATGATGATGATGATGATGATGATGTGTGTGTGTGTGTGTGTGTGTGTGTGTGTGTGTGTGTGTGTGTGTGTGCGTGCGTGCGTGCGTGCGGGCGGGCGGGCGGGCGGGCGGGCGGGCGGGCGGGCGGGCGGGCGGGCGGGCGGGCGGGCGGGCGGGCGGGCGGGCGGGCGGGCGGGCGGGCGGGCGGGCGGGCGGGCGGGCGGGCGGGCGGGCGGGCGGGCGGGCGGGCGGGCGGGCGGGCGGGCGGGCGGGCGGGCGGGCGGGCGGGCGGGCGGGCGGGCGGGCGGGCGGGCGGGCGGGCGGGCGGGCGGGCGGGCGGGCGGGCGGGCGGGCGGGCGGGCGGGCGGGCGGGCGGGCGGGCGGGCGGGCGGGCGGGCGGGCGGGCGGGCGGGCGGGCGGGCGGGCGGGCGGGCGGGCGGGCGGGCGGGCGGGCGGGCGGGCGGGCGGGCGGGCGGGCGGGCGGGCGGGCGGGCGGGCGGGCGGGCGGGCGGGCGGGCGGGCGGGCGGGCGGGCGGGCGGGCGGGCGGGCGGGCGGGCGGGCGGGCGGGCGGGCGGGCGGGCGGGCGGGCGGGCGGGCGGGCGGGCGGGCGGGCGGGCGGGCGGGCGGGCGGGCGGGCGGGCGGGCGGGCGGGCGGGCGGGCGGGCGGGCGGGCGGGCGGGCGGGCGGGCGGGCGGGCGGGCGGGCGGGCGGGCGGGCGGGCGGGCGGGCGGGCGGGCGGGCGGGCGGGCGGGCGGGCGGGCGGGCGGGCGGGCGGGCGGGCGGGCGGGCGGGCGGGCGGGCGGGCGGGCGGGCGGGCGGGCGGGCGGGCGGGCGGGCGGGCGGGCGGGCGGGCGGGCGGGCGGGCGGGCGGGCGGGCGGGCGGGCGGGCGGGCGGGCGGGCGGGCGGGCGGGCGGGCGGGCGGGCGGGCGGGCGGGCGGGCGGGCGGGCGGGCGGGCGGGCGGGCGGGCGGGCGGGCGGGCGGGCGGGCGGGCGGGCGGGCGGGCGGGCGGGCGGGCGGGCGGGCGGGCGGGCGGGCGGGCGGGCGGGCGGGCGGGCGGGCGGGCGGGCGGGCGGGCGGGCGGGCGGGCGGGCGGGCGGGCGGGCGGGCGGGCGGGCGGGCGGGCGGGCGGGCGGGCGGGCGGGCGGGCGGGCGGGCGGGCGGGCGGGCGGGCGGGCGGGCGGGCGGGCGGGCGGGCGGGCGGGCGGGCGGGCGGGCGGGCGGGCGGGCGGGCGGGCGGGCGGGCGGGCGGGCGGGCGGGCGGGCGGGCGGGCGGGCGGGCGTGCGGGCGTGCGTGCGTGCGTGCGTGCGTGCGTTTGTGCGTGCGTGCGTGCGTGCGTGCATGGAGCCTCGGGCAGGAGTCACCTTGCTGAGAAATGAGGTGACATCAGACCTCTCAAACTGGCATCTGTCCGCAATGGTCACTGGTTTCAATGTGTTCTAGGATGTCACATGCATCTAACAGCATGCAGGATTCTTGGCACTGTCGAACAGGACTTGACTTCATTCCAAAGAAGACAGACACCATGATGTTTAAACCCCTTAAAATCCACCACAATCATTCAGTCACTTGAGTGGACGTCAGACTCGGCAAACGGCAAGAGATGTCCGAATCATCGATGGCACGCAGAGAACCAGATGTCTTGGCTTGAAGATCCGCTGTACATATCTCCATGCTTGCTGTACAAATTTGGTCAAACAAACCAAGCTCGCAAATGGGGCTCCTTCAACCATAGCACCGGATCGGGTCATTACACCCCTTGGCTGCTGACTGCTTGCGTCCGTTCCTGCCGCCCTTCTCCAGGTACTGCTGGTGGTACTCTTCCGCGCAGTAGAATGTGGTGGCGGGGAGGATCTCCGTCCAGATCTTGCTGTCCTTGTACCGAGTCTGCTGCAGCGCGTCGCGCGACGCCCTGGCCTTCGCTTCCTGCTCCGGCGTGTGGAAGTAGATGCCGGAGCGGTACTGCGAGCCTCGGTCGTTGCCCTGCACGCCACGCACGGGAGACGGGGGGAGAGAGCTGGTCAAGAAGAGGGTGTGGATGGAGATCCAAATGTGCATGGACACGGTGTGTGGCAGTGGAGATTTCAACCGACCATGTGTTGTGTGTGCTCTTGCACCTGCCTGCCAACATCTCGGCTGCATCAGCAAACGCACGCACACACTCGCGGGTGTCCAACGTAGGAGAGACGTCAACAAAGAGCCCTGCTCGAGAATGACAGCTGGGAGATAAGGGTCGGGCGAAGGGCGACGAGGGCTGAGGAGAGGGAAGGTGTTTGGGGGGGTCGGGGAGGGAGAGGGGCAGAGAACAGGGGAGAAAAGGCAATGGGTACCAGATCCCACGCCTCACATCCCTACTGTCGAGAAACAAGCACAGTGGCAGGAGATGAGCCCTTTGCACTAGCAAGCTGAATCACCCTCCACGCCATGCTGCCACAATGTTGCTGAGGACCACACGGCAGTCGCCGCCCGGAGCACCAGGCGCCAGGCAGTCAGGCTACCCGTGGGTAGGTGTGCATGGCATGGCATACCTGCGCGTCCTTTTGCGTAGGGTCGTGCTTGTGCCAGAACACGTCGAGCAGCGTGTCGTACGACACGAGCGCAGGGTCGTACTCCACCAACACCGCTTCCGCGTGGCCCGTGCGCCCGGTGCACACTGCCGCGTACGTTGGGTCTGCCGTGCTGCCCTGCGTGTAGCCCACCTGCGTCTGCCACATTGCGATAGTCAAGGCGATGGAATGGAGAGAGTAGAGGGACGGGAAGGGAAGCAGAGGGTTGTAGGAGGAGGCGTCGATTAGTTGGCGAGTGGTGGACAGTGTTGAATAAGGGGGGCTCGGGGGGTGGGGCAACAGGCGAGAGGCTGATCCACAACGCAAGAACAACACCAGTCCCCCTGATTCTCCCAGCTATCCTGTCTCCTCGCCTGCCCTCGCTCTCTACATCTGCAGGGTGGTGGAAGTCACCGCAGCGCAGATCCAGTGATGGCTGCGAAGACTGGCCAAGGGTTAGTTTGACATGGCGTCACATGGCTTCACATGGCGTCACATGGCGTCACATGGCGTCACATGGGCTTCACAAGGCGCCGCATGACGAGGCGTGGTGAGGGGAGGCGGTGGGATGGTACCTTGACGACGCCGGGTGTGCGCTGAAATGCAAGTTCAACGCTCCAGAAGCACCCTGCGGCGAACGTCGCCAGCTCCGTCTTCCCCACCACAGCTGTACCGCTGCTGTCGGCCATGTCCGCGCGGGTGGGGGCGGCGGCGAGGGAGGTGGGGGTGGTTACAGCCTTGGCAAAGGGCCACTTGAAGATGCCCGAAACCATGAGCTGAGCCCGTGCGAGCGAGACTAGGGGTGGTTCGCTTTGGAATCTTCTGCTGTCAAAGAAAAAATGAGAACAAGAGTTCGCACCCTAGACGACTTGCTAACTTCTTGCCGAAATGCCCCTCAGCCGTCAAACCGCGCCTGCCAGTGCGGAGAGACAAGGGGCGTAGCTGAAGACAGGACTGTAGAGAGCTCCGCGAGTGAATACAGAAGGGGGTTTCTTGTCTGAATGTTGGCGAGATGAGAGGAGATGAGACTGCGCAGCTTTAAATACTTGGACCGCACTGTTGCGGCGGAGAGGGGTTCGATTTTCGGAGGGTCTTCCCACGAACTTCTCTGCCCCACGTGAAGACGGCCATGGCGGGGACAGGGCAGGCCGACCTCCCGTGAGCCTCCCGCAGGAAACCGGGGATGCGCAAGGAGCGCCTTGCCGTACCCGGTCCCTGATCTGACGGTACGGCTGACCTACTGCAGCTGCTGTACTCGCTTGTTTTCCACACGCGAACGGTCCTCGCAAGCGCTCTTGTGACACCTGCGAGCCAGGAAAGGAACCCCTCCATGGCTCCACTCGAGCAGGTTCCCTTTGGACGGGGAGGGGGGGGGGGGGGGGGGGGGGGGGGGGGGGTGAAGACAAGNCGGATCAAGTACGAATTACCGTACTAGTACATGAAAGATGATTTCACTAAGGGCAGTTCGACCGGCTAATTACTCGATCGCCCCCATTTTCGGCCGACCATGTCTAAGACGCCCCCATTCTGAGAACAAATACCTAGGTAGCCCCCCATTCGAAAAACTTCTGACTAGGTCGACCAAATTTTTTACTAGTCTCCCAACTCGCCCCCATTCTGAGAATTATTGCCACGTCACCCCCATAAATGGAGGGGACCTAGCCAGAAGTTTCTGAAAGTGGGGGTGATACGTTGATTATGTTTCATCCTTACTGGGCGTCCTAGCCATAATTCCCCGGAGCACCAAAAGTGGGGGCGACCTGGCCATAAATTTCCGAAGTGGAGGCGACCTAGCCATTTTTCTCAAAATGGAGGCGTCTCAGACATGGTGGAGCGAGAATAGGGGCGACTTACAAAGTCGCCCCGGTTCGACACCGAGACCAGGTTTTCTATTGCAGTTCGATAGGGTGACCCGTTTTTCAATTTAATCAACAATGGGGACCTGATGGTAGATCTCATCAAGCACACGACCCTGCTAGCAAGTCTCAACAACAACAGGGCCCTTCGACTGGAACCTGCATGTCAGAATCAAGAGTCGGCCATGTCGATCGTCGACACTCACTCTTGATTGGAACAGTCCCTCTTTTTGCATACTCCCTTTCTTTTTTTACTTCAGAAGTGGTTCTGCGATATTGTGAGCAGCTACGGTCGACGAACATAGGTTTGAATCCAAAGATTCACCAAGTTTGCCAGTTTGTGATGTACTATCGGAAAAACCGAATCTTGTGAAAGGATTACACTAGACGGAGCGATCGATCCGCCTGTTGTGATTTGTGTTCTTGTACAGTCTACTGTGACCACTCGGCCGTGTCCATACTCGTGCATATCCCTGAGGCGGGCCAACGTGACACCGGTGCGACAACTGGCGACGGACTACCAGCTTGGAGCTAGCCAACTACCGTTCCAGAGCCCCGGACACTGCCGGGACTCCCTGCTGCTTTTCTGCAACTTGCAGCAGACTGGCCATGAGCCCGATTTGCATGTTTTTGCATTGTGTGTCCACCGTCTGATGATGGATGCATGCATGTGACCAGTCGTAGCGTCCGTCCTATGATCTTGCACATCTAGGTTCAGACGGCGTAGCGTTCTGACATGTGTGCGCAGAGTTATGGCCAAAACAGTGGTTTTGGGCCAGTTTTAGGACAGCTCTTGGACCGTCGAGTGCGACACCCGCTGTGCGCCGCGACAAGTATTTATGCCATGGACCTGTCATTTGTCATTTCTCTCTACAAATCCTATTGAAGCATTCAGACACTTTGCCTTCTGTCCCCTAGCCAAACTCTTGCCGTTGCGTGCACGACTTGTGACTGTCGTCACCGTCTGATCAGGCACTGACGCCTGGTCAATGAGAGTGTTGCTAGGAAGTTTCCTTGCATCTTCTCATGGTATCAGAGCAGTGAGACAGTTCTCTCTGAGCTGTGCAGTAGAGACGTAACAAAGCAGAAGCAGTGAGAGTCACCGCTGCAGCAAATCCACTGGGGCCTGTCGAAGACAGCCGGTCACCGTCGACGCAGCCCACACCCATCACGTGAGACCGTAGCAGCAACGTTGCGACCGTGCCAGCAACAACAGAGTAGTAGAGGAGCAGCACCAGCAGTGGCAGTAGCAGCGTCAAAGCAGCAGCTACAGCAGCGCGTGGCGGCTGTAACAAGTGCAACCGCCGTCCGCAGCCGTTGCCACGGCCGCAGCAACAGCAGTGCAACGTAGCAGCTGTTGCAACAGCAAAGCAGCAGCTGCAACGGCAACAGCGGCGCAAAAGTAGCAGCAACAGCCGCAGTGACACCAGGAGAGGGGTAGCAGGTGCAGCAACAACAGCGCAACAGCGCCATCAGCAGCATCGTGCTGCGGCAACAGTGAGCAGCAGAAATAGATCTAGATATAGATCTAGATATACATCTAGATAAAGATGTAGATTTAGATATAGATGTAGATATAGATATAGATATAGATATAGATATAGATAAAGATATAGATATAGATATAGATATAGATATGGATAT